>OZ024911.1:14987088-15094767 GCA_964017125.1 Flabesymbios commensalis
TTTGATAAGCAGCCTAATGTCTGATTTACTAATAATTTATATGGTTTTAATGTAGTACTCTGATATATCCTCTGAAAACAGTCCATTACGCTGTGCCCTGTAACGTGAACTACACGTGTTGTGGGATTATGCCAGATTATTTCAAGAGCATGTCTAAGTTTTTAGCCATTTTTATTTTCAGTGTAGAAGCCTATACCATAGACATGTTTTTACTCTTTTTGTTTGAATAGGAGTCAGTATTGTGGGGAGCCTCCGTGACCGAGAGGTAGTGTGTTCGACCTCGGGCTCGAATTTCGAATCCTGTGTCTGGAGGACAGTGTCATCTTGATTAATTAATTAATTAATTAATAATGATATAGTGTAATGTTTTAAACTACCGTGCAATTACAATTAATTTGCTTCCAAGTAAATGTGTATCAAATTTAAAAGCTGCCTAAAATGTGTCTTTTTAATAAATTATGCCAATCTATACTTGATAGAACACAAGTTTTCAGGTTTCGTCCTTCGTTGAACGTGCACCCTGGACACATATATATTGTCGTCACGACACCCACTATATATACCTCACACACAGCTTCGACTATTAGCCTGGGCTGCAACGTATATGATCACGTCTTAGGAGTTGTTTTTGTACCGTTATTTGGCCTTGTAAGAGTCATTTAATGTTGCCGAGCGAAGCAAGGAGATTTTTTCAAGTGCCATTAGATATTTCTTTACAACATGTCCTTCAGACAATTATTTGTTTCATAAAAATTCCCTCCCAAAATATTTATTTCAAAAATACTCTAGCCCCCCCCCCCCCTTGATAAATGAATGGTGTTTTTACAATTCACAACTTGGACATGCACGTCGCTGTATACACATGTTGTTGTATACAACAGAAAAACTAGGGCCAAAAACCATAAACATAATTATATGAAAACATTACTTCACTGAGATAGACTCGGGGCACCTTGAGACAGTTTTGGGGCACATTGAGACACCCTGACTGACCTCATATCTGATATTATTTATAGTTTTTGTCTGAGGTGTATTTGAAGCAAACCATTATACATAATGATAAAGTGATAGCACAGGTGTACGATATCACAAAAATCATAGGGAAATCAAGTATTACGTGATCTATAGACACAAATATTGATCATCCTAAAAAAGTAATTTTCATGAAAAAATGGACCTAACCTTAAAAAGGGTGGAAAATGGAAATTGCTTAGTTTTGGTACCATTGACCAGCTGGCGAACAAGATGACAGAAAACACAGACAACGACAATTTTTTTTAAATTTTCGTTGCAGAACTGAAATATATATTTTTGTCGTATGCCTTTCTTATTATGTACGTTACCATTTGGTGGTTTTTCTGGTCAACATATTTTTCATCAATTTCGACAACAAACTTTTTTTTCTGACCACATTTTTAACAATTTTTTTTTCTAGGCCCCCCAGCCCCCAGATATCAAATGGTGCACCCCTCAGATGGCTTAGTATGTCAACCACTTTCCCCCTTCCAGCTTGATAGGCCGGCCTACTCCAATTTAATGTGATGCAGGAGTAACCATGTTGCGCTGAATTGAGTCTGCCAATAGCCTACCCGGACAGACGTTGATACTTTGTGCATTAGTAACGTTAGTAGGTCAACACCACCCCCCCACAGGGGTGAGCAACGTTGTAGCCCTGAAAGAGCCCACACCAACAGTGACAACCCAAGGTCTGTCCACAACCTTCAGTTGCAATGTTTTATTGCTACGTTGTGTTGTATTGGGGTTTACAACTTATTTACAATGTATTATGTAAGCCTACGACAGGGAAATTGGAAAACAAGGTGTGGATATGTCTATGAGGTGACAATCAGACTCAGATATCATGTTGATCAGCTGTGGTGTGTAGTACCTATACCCCAGTCTACGACGCTGGATCAACGTTAAACCAACATTGATTCACTGTCTTGTGTATGCTGGGTCATCTTCACTCTGCCATGTAATTTGCGACACGCAACGCTCGGCGTGAATTGAGACTGGACTGGTGTGTTCTAGTATCCTTGGTAGACTATAGGATAATGTGTGTCGAGACCAGATGAACAACACAACATTGATTACAGGTGCTCAGCAGACCCAATGCGATTTAATGTTGGCCTAGCGTCTGCGACATCGGACCAATATTGTATCGGCATTGGGTCAACGCATCGTGGTTGCTGGGTTGACCTGAAACCTTGCGGGATAACGATATTAATGGTAACTGAATACCACCCCTCCCTCATATCATCTGCAGTGGGGTGTTGTTGGCCCCCCCGTACAGATAATACTGACCTCAGAGGTTAGGTCAGTTATTGAGGTTAGACATGTTTTATAAATGATGTCATTGCTGGCCAATCAGCATACAGTATGTCGCAGGAGGGGAAATCCTTGAGAGCAATAGGGCATACCATATATGGAGATGGATGTCAGCTATTGTGTCACATTTTAAATGATGTCATCGCTGGCTAATCAATGATCAGGATACAAACCCTTCTCCCCAGAATAATGCTTGTTACAGGGCCCTGTAATTTGCATAAGTTGCGCCCAATCAGAACATAGCTGATTGATTATGCTGGACAAGGGCCATTGCTGATCAAACGTTAGTATGATTATAAGGTATAGGCTCTATTTTCATGTTTGTGATTCATAAACTTTTCTGTATCAGGCCCTAGCTACACGGGTTTATATGCCAGTGTTCAATTATTCACTTGGTGGCTTTTGGGGCCTGGCAAAAATATTTACATCGGATGGAAAACATGTTACTAACTCACTGATTCAGTTCCTTATACATTGTCAATATCAATATCTAAAATTGTAAAACGCATAGAATTATTTTTTTTCACCCGACATCATTTTTTTAGGCCGATGTCAGACAATATTTCATGCATTTCTGGTATGACCCCTGATTTATGTTATTTGTGCACAGGCTGCATTGTTGCAGTGTGTGTTACTTACTAGCTTTGGCCTTATAATTAGACAGATCCAGGGTACTTTGAAGGGATTTAGCGGAGTGATAAATATATGATAATGTCAAGACATCAAAATCAACATTTAAAGTGAACTTATTTAAAATATTATATAATTTTTAACAGTTATTATGCACATGTATGCTAATTAGAGAGATTTGGAGTATTTAATATCAACTTGATTGAATTATACGGGCTGGACAAGTTAATTAAATTAGCAAAGTTAGAGCTTTTTCAAGTTGTTCTTAATTAATTATGCAAAATTAGACACATTTCGCTAATTGGCATATCAGATTGATACAAGGAACCTTCTGCTCAGAATTTCTAATGTTACAGCACATTCAAGTTTTTCCTAATTAATTACACAAATTAGGCGAATTATGAGCCCACTGCTCAGAATTTGCTCAGCAGGAGCCATATAAGGTTAAACTACCTTGTTAAGTTCATCATGAACTTAAACGAACATAGCAGGATGTAATACATGGCTGTAGGCTTATAAACCTTTCCAAGTGAACGTGGAACAAACGAAGTGAACTATTTGATAAATTATCAAATTTTAAGCAATTTCATGATTAATTATGTAAATGTATGCAAATTTGGGCTAATTAGGAAGGTCTGGAGTATTCAATACCGACTTATTCGAATTCTACGGGGTGGTGAACATGGATGTAGACACAAAAATTTGCTTTCTAAGTTTAAAATTATTTAAATAGTTATAGCATTGTCAAGTTTTTCCCAATTAATTCAGGGTAATTATGCTAATTAGCATATGATGAAAATGCTAATTTATGCTAATCAGAAGGATCCAGGGTATTCAAAATGTTTTTTACAGAATTCAAGCAGGTGAGAAATATCGGTCCAGACAACAAAATCAACATTTGAGGTGAAATATTTAATTAATTAAATTTTTTTTTGCAATTTTATGAATATTTATTGAAATTTATGCTAATTTATGCTAATTAGAAAGGTCTGTTGTATTCAATACAGACTAATTTGAATTCTACGGGGTAGAAAACATTATTGTAGATACAAAAATTAAATTTCTAAGTTAATTACTTTAAAAGTTATAGCATTTTCAAGTTTTCCCTAATAATTTATGCATATTAGGCTGATTAAGCTAATTAACATATGATTAAAATACTAATTAGGCGGTTCCAATGTATTTAAATAAAACTTTTTACAGAATTCAAGCGGGTGAGAAATATAGATGCAGACAACAAAATAAATATTTGAAGTCAACTATTTGATAAATTATGGAATTTTTAATTATGCAAATTTATACAAATTTATGCCAATTAGGAAGGTATGGAGTATTCAATACCGACTTATTCGAATTCTACGGGGTGGAAAACCTGGATGTGGACACAAAAAAAAAACTTTCCAAGTTTAAAATTATTTCAAAAGTTATAGCATTTTCACGTTTTTCCCAATTAATAGTGCAAATTAGGGTAATTATGCTAATTAGCATATGATGAAAATGCTAATTTATGCTAATCAGACGGCCCTGGGGTATTCAAAATAATTTTACAGAATTCAAGCAGGTGAGAAATATCGGTCCAGATAATAAAATCAACATTTGAAGTGAAATATTTGAATAATTATTTTTTTTTAGCAATTTCTTGATTAATTATGGAAATTTATGCTAATTTATGCTAATTGGAGAGGTCTGAGGTATTCAATACCGACTGATTCGAATTCTACGGGGTAGAAAACATGGTTGTAGATACAAAAAATAACTTTGTAAGTTAATTATTTCAAAAGTTATAGCATTTTCAAGTTTTTCCTAATAATTTATGCAAATTAGGCTAATTATGCTAATTAGCCTATGATCAAAAAGGTTGCCAGGTGGTTGCTGCTCAGAATTTGTTCAGCAGGCCCCTCTGAGACATAAACACCAAAAATACCTCTGTTAACAATTTATTCCAGGTTGAACCACTAGTTTTACGGCACTATATTGTGATAAGGCTAACATTATAATTTTATATTTCAATTTCACGTGTTATACATATTTACTTCGCTACATGAATACGATAATCGATTTTACTATAATTATATATGTTTATAGTATTCAATCTATAACACTTTTTTCGGGGATTTAACGTTAATCGTGATAAATAAGTAACCGGGATAGATGAGAAATGTCATTTTCTCAAGTTTAAGTATGTCGTTCCCATGCACGTGTTACCATATTCGGCGACTTACGTAGCTCTTTCCATAAAAGATGCAGGCCTAATAGTGGAAATACCGTCATTTAAAGCAGCTGTGTCGTTAAGATCCACTGAACCATAATATTTACTTTGCGGCAGACCCAATTCATGTAAAGATTGCATTTCCGCGTCGCCTGCGTGTTTATGTGAACGATGCACACTCTCATTACGCACTACATTACGCACTACATAGACTGACACGTGAATATCAAACCGCTGGATGATGGCCTGAGCCAACCGTAAGCTCTAAAATATGTGTATCAATGGGGTCTGATCCAAAATAGTTAATTAAGCTTGTTTATGCATTTATTTAATGTACTCTTTAACTTATCACTGCAAAAGGCAGTGAATTTGTTGACCTTGATGGCATGCCACATTTACCTTCAAAAGTGACCACTACTAGTTTGTATAAAGTATAAGCAAATGTCGCTACACTTTAAAGGATGTTTGGAGTTTTAATTTGATAGTTTATACTTGGGTATTTTGCAATTTTTTTGTTTCAATAATTTTAAAACTGAAGTTGAAATCTCCAGTTAGTTAGAAAAACTAAATAAAATATTTATGATGTAGTTGAAGTATAGATACATATTATTATTACAGTCTGCGTTGATAATCCCCTTGGAAGAGAGATTCTCTCGACAAACACGGAGCTTTGAAACAATGTTGGTTTAACGTTGGCTTATCGTCTGCAACGCTGTCCCAACATTAAAACAACATTTTGCTCACTGTATATCGTGCCCGCTGAATCTGTCTCCTGCCCTGCGGCTTCTGCCATGACGCTAGAGAAGACCATACGTGACAACCAGTTGTAGATAGCAGTGCTGCGCCCACTCACAGACTGACAGGGAAGTCTGCGTCTGGCAGCCTCTTTACATCTCGTCATCATGGTCCGGTCCAGCAAGACAGGGCCTTCAGCGGTTGACATGAGACCAATCTGGCCACGCTTCCACCTGCATTATAGATGAAAGAAGAACTACCTCTACAGGGGTAATTACTCCACTCACTCTAGACAGGCACTATTAACGATAGCATAGGGTAGCAGTAAACACGGACAGCTCATCTGCCAGGCCTGTCACGTCATACACTCAAAGGTATCCCTGCAGCGAGCCTTCAAACAGTAATACATAGTGGCAGCCGCTGAAGCCGCCATCGTGACATGCTGACAGCGCAGTGGTAATTCAGGTATTAGGACTAAAGCCAAGAACACCGGGCGCGAGCGAAACCCGGGACGCGAGCGGCAGGTCGGCGACAAAAATCGGCTTCGGATAGTTTAAAGGGTCAAAACACACGGCATCCACATCTGCTTCAGGAGTCATCCGGCCGCTTGCCGCCTGCATACAGCTTGATAAATGACGTCACAATGGTGACCCTAGAAGGACAGCATGGAAATCCTCAAACTACATGATTTTCACGTGCATACCGCTTGCCGCTCGCGTGTAGTGTTTTCTGCTGCTGTTTCACAGACGTGCCACTTTCGCTCGTCCCTCGAGTGTCCCTTTTGTGATGTGTATGTCTACTTTAACATGCAATAGGGATTCCACATTTACTGCTCCGTAATGCAATAAGACGGTAACTTTATAGACGACTTTTTTTCAATTTATTGCCGAACAAACATGCAAATCAAAAAGACAGTAACTGCTTACTTTTCAAGGAAGCAGTTACATACCTTTTTCTCACGATAGCAGGAAGATAGTGAAAAAACCCACAGTCTACCGTGTTTAAAATCGTCTCCGTAGAATCTCTAGACTCGATAACAACGAGCACTTACGTCTATCAGAAGTAATTACTAAGAAAACACTTAAGAGAAACCATTCTTAGTTGACATGTATATCTCAGCTATCTTTACAGCAAATTAGAAACGCCTCACCAAATCAGAGAAACACAGCCTCACTGGCCGGTGCGAATCACTACCGTTTACGTATGCTACATCCACAGGGATAGCGATGATGGAGAACCACTGAATATAATGGTATTCCTAGTTTTACTGTCGCAAGAGTGCAAATGTTCATGTATATCTCATGTATTTCTACGCCTGAAGTCATTTATGATTATTTGTATTAACATACTATTATATGATTGTAGGCAATATATCAAAAATATATATAATAATTCGTCAGTTTCGTTGTATCTAATTACGCCGGCACTCGCAGAAAACAGCTCTGTCATGTCTATTAGATTATGTAGCAGCAAATGGCTTCCATCTCAATAATTAAGATGGTCATATCACTTCTATGGATGTTCCGAATCAGAAAAAAGGCGATCAATGCGACCCACAACATAACGTGGGTAATTATCTAAATTGTATCACGCTTCAGAGCTTTAACCGCCAAGTTTTTTATTTGTAAATATTATTTTTTATTTGGAATTTTCACCCATTTGAAGTTGTGTCTCGCTGACGCGATCCACAATTTCAAGTGAGTGCAAATTATTCAGATTAGATAAAATGGATGTCTACGACTATTAATCCTTGCTGATTGATGTCAAGTTTTAATTTAACATATTTTAAAGATATATGGTTTAAACATAATTACTTACTGAGGATTAACGTGACCTTTAAGGGGTCTTGTCAAGTTTAAAACAATCCAAAAATCCGAGAAAAACTCGGATTAGCCAGAAACCACCAACTCATCCCTCTGTCCATTTTTTTTTTAAAACATGTACAATAAACAACACAAAAACACAAAATTGGGGTTTGACCCATCCACCCACTTCCGAGTTTTTCTCGGATTTTTTGGAATAGTTTTAACTTGACAAAACACCTCAGTGGAGCTAAAGGCAAAGGTATCTAATGTACTAATAAAAGAAACGAATTATAGTCTCGGGTTAATAAAAAGTTGAGTATCGATTATTTTGGTGATTGGAGCTGCGAGGGACGATAAACATCTAACTGTTTCACATCTGAAAGCAGAGCTGACATCCATTTGATTAGCACCGAATGTCAAGGTGAAGTTCACCAATTATCGCTCGCGTGATGTATAATCAAATAGTCTGCCGACGAATTACAGTTTGACCTTGGCTCGAGTTCTCAATACTGGACAACACATGGGAAGGACATCCTGATTCTATGTGCTGTAATATCAGTAGAATAATTATATGGTTAGCTCACCATTCCACAAACTGTGAATTAGTATCATGTTTTATTTCCTTTCAACAAAATTGGGAGGGACATAGCGCAATGGTTAGAGCGTGGCGCTTTGCCTGCCGTGCGGTTTCAAACCCCGCTTGGTGCAGGATTTTCGGAGAAATATCATGTTTCTCCGGTCTCAATATTGGGATATTGTTTCGATGCTGTGTCCTTGGGTAATGCACTTTACCCTCAATTGCTTCCCTTGGCTCAGGTGAAAATGAGTACCTGGTAGGACAGAGATGGCAATGTGTACGATAAGTTCAATGCGCTGAAATGGCTGCAGGACTGTATGCTTTGCGTGGAGTTGAAATGGCGCACGGATGAACATGTTCAGTGACAAGGGGGTAAAAATGTAAAATTGCATGATAGGTCTTCAAACTTTATATCTGAAGATAAACCTGCACCTTTACCTTTTTACCTTTAAAAAAACTTTGAAATGTTGAAGTCCAAGTAAAATGAAATTAAAAAAATATGGAGGTTTGATATGTGACAGCATGGTATACATTATTTGCAACTATTTATACTTTAAAGAGCTGAATTATACAATAACAATCATTTTCAAGCTAGCCTGACCTCAAATGTTTTGTGGATAACGTGTTAAAATTCACCAAATCGGCGGGTGATTTGACGACGCGTTTAAAATTCAGAACGTGGTAATTAGGCTGGCCTTCAAATAAAGGATTACAAACTATAACTGTCTAACAATACCTGTTCGAAAGGCGACTTGGAAAATTTGAGCCCTATCTCAAGTTACTGATGCCCAGGTGGAGTGATCAGGTGACACCGAGGCGAAGTGATTGAATGGCAATGGTTGAGCTCAAATAGTAGAAAACGTACTTCACATTAACACGTTAGCTGTCCAAATACACGTTGTCGTAATCTATCTTTTACAACACTACAGAATGACATCGGTGCTGGTCAGATGTTGCGACAACGTGGTCAGCTCTACACATTAAAAAAAATGTTATGCTATATTACCCCTTAAAACGCTAAATTAAATTATTTAAATTTTCACCCAATTAACGTTGTGCGTCGCTACCGTGATCCACAACTTCAAGTGGATGAAAATTACTCATATTTGTTTAATTTGAGACCAAACATTTTCAAATCTTGCTATTTAAACACTTATTTTGTTCCCAATAACAGTGATTTCATCGGCTAATAAAAATAGATTAAAACGACTTTAGTCGAGCAAAAATTAGCGGATCAAATACAACTGGTGGCGACTGAATATGGTTAACATGGAATCGACCTGATCAACATACCTTAAAATATAAAAGTGTGATGGAGTTCATATCCGAAATCGTTTCTTTAATCCTTTGTTGTCTTATAATTCAAATCTTCCATTACTAAATACTCTGTTTCCTTCCTGAATTATCCTCTGCACAGTTTATCTGTAACAACAAAAAATATTTTAGGTAGGCTTGCAGTCTGAGGTGAATCATTTTGTCAAGTTTACCCCTTACAGCGCGGGGTTCGACTTTAGACGTCTGAATCTGACGTCTGTAGACGTCAGATTCTGACGTCAAAGTCGATCCCCTGACAGTGAGAGTGAGAATATTTATAATGGTCGTATAGCCATAACATTGGTATTCAAATGAAGCGGAAAGAGTTAACTAAGACATTTATGATGATTTAAAATTAAAAAAAACTCCATAGTTTACACAAAATATGTCAGTGCTTTAACATGGGGCTAACACTGGTTAAGTATTGCTGGTTAAGTATTTATGTATTGCTGAAAGGAAAATATTTCACATCCAGGTGTTATTGACAAAACATTTCAGCTCAATATTTTATGCTTGCTTGCATGGCAAAGTAAAAAAAGATGATGTAACATAATTTGTTTGTGTTATCATCATTATACAATGGTGACGTAATTTTTTATTAACAACCAACGAAACAAAATAATCATATGTTAGAGTTCATTGCCGGCCCTACTTATAGGAGTACATCATGTAGCATGTTTACCCAACATTAACACAACTTCATTATGTAGTGTCTAATGAGATGATGTTCAATTCATTGTGGTGGTGGTGACAGTCAATTGTCATTTTCTGCCATTGTGGTAGTGATGCTAATCCATTTTGGCGGTGGTGCTAATTTATTGGTTTAAATGGAAACGTTGCATAAGAACTGTAAAACAACATTTAGTCAAGTACAGCCAGACAGCCAATCTGACCGACTGCCGACTCGCCTGCCTGCCTTAACCTGTCAGGCTACACGTTTCATTTGACAGGCTATCGGTCTTAGATAGCCAGCCAGTCAACCTGCTAGACAGCCAACCACACAGCCAGCAAACCAGCCTGTCAGTCAACCAGAAAACCAACCAACAAACAGCCAACGAACCAATCAACCAACCAGCGAATCAGCCAACTAATCCGTAAGTCTAGCCAGCCTGCTATAGCCATTCAGCCCTACAAGTCTAATCGTGTCAAGTACAGATGCAATAGTTCAGGGTTCGCGGGCTGGTCAAAAAATATTCAATATTGTGGGGAGCATCTGTGACCGTGAGGTAGTATGCGGTCACAGGCCGCTAGGACATATTGTGTCTGGAGGGTAGTGCCATCTGATTTATCTCACCATCCTCAGGAGGTTCTCCTATCCTAGTTTAGCTTATATGTGCACATATGTGTCCTGAACGGACAAAGTGTAAACTTCGTTTTATTTATACATAAAAATGCATATTTTAAATAAAATTCATTTGAGTAAAAACAGTATAAGACGTCAAAATAAAGACGTTCTAAGATTTCATTTGAGCCATTGTAACATTTAGTCATTTTTTTAAATCATGTCATTTTTATTCACCTTGAAATGGGACAGCAATAATCACATATCAAGGCGATTAAAAATGGGAGTCTGGTCCTGCATGGGATTATTCATGTTAGTCCACAGTCAGTGACACTGGCCAGACATGGAACAGGCAACAGTTCAACCAGAGATTATACAAATACATTATCTCTGGTTCAACGTTTACACGTGGATCCATTGGTACAAATGTATACCTCCATCCAGTATCAACCCCCCCCCCCCCTTAGCAGGGGAGACGTGACCATCTCCCCTGTCCTCTAGACAGGATGGAGGATGGGCTACATCTACCTCTAACATGCATGAGATTCAATCAATGACTGACGGCGTGAGAATCATTTCAATCACCGGGCTCACCACAGCTAATTCTCCTTGGGGAGGGTTGTCTTTGCCGCGGCCATCTATTAGTACTGCCATGCCATATAGTTAGAAAAGAGCAGACCGGAGTATATGCATGAAAAGTCAGGGGCTGATATACAGCTGATGCTCCACTGCCTTCTCTATTCAACGTTGTGACGCTGAATTGTTTGTTTGCAATTTTTTGTCATTTGAGGCTGGAAATTGCGTTAGCAATTCAAACTTCAACTGTCGAAAAATATGTTGTTGTTTTTTAAAATAAACATTATTTGATCAATTGAACATAGAATTCAGAGACATATAATTCTGTTTGAACTGGCTTGAGAACATATGTATATAATTATATGAATGGATAAATGAATTATTGAATGAATCAAATGAATGTATGAATGAATGAATGAATGAATGAATAAATGAATGAATGAATGAATGAATGAATGAATGAATGAATGAATGAATGAATGAATGAATGAATGAATGAATGAATGAATGAATGAATGAATGAATGAATGAATGAATAAGTGAATGAATGAATGAATGAATGAATGAATGAATGAATGAATGAATGAATGAATGAATGAATGAATGAATGAATGAATGAATGAATGAATGGGGTTTTAGGCCAGATATAGGATTAATTGGGTCAGGATAACATCTTGAGGATGAATGAGATGAAACTGCCCTCCAGGCACAGGATTTTTACGAATGAGCGGGGAAGAAACATGTCTTTCTTTGAAAACCGAAAGCCAGAGCGAGGGACGAACCTCCGCGATATCCGACTTTCCAAGCAGGCAACTTCAACCACTGCGCCATGGTCCCCGCCCGTTATGTATATGAATGAAGAATAGAAAAAGTGGAAAGAAGTGAGGTGAAAATGAGGTAAATTATCATGTTTGCTGGGAACTGCGAAGCCAGTCATCATATCCAGCAATAACGTTGGATACTGTGGGAACTCTCTGGATACGAGCAGTTACAGTTGGTCGACTTAATTGCACGGGTTTTGGCACGGTAAAAAATATTCAAAAATCTGAGAAAAACCCGGAAGTGGGCGTGTGGATCCAACCCCTACTCGGATTTTTTTTGTTGAAATTTTGTTTTTTTTGTGTTTTTGTGTTTTTTTTGTTGCTGTACATGTTTCCAAAAAAATTGGATAGGCGCGGTGGGTGGTTGTTATCTGGACAATCCGAGTTTTTCTCGGATTTTTTTATTTTTTTTAAATTGACAAGACCCCTTAGTACACTCCTGCACAGTGTTACCACTGTTGATCTGGAACACCAGGTGTGATAATCAAATATTAGTCCTGATAAATCATCAACCCTTAACGCACTGATATATTTTATGAAAACCAAGAAACTTCTTAAATTTGAAATCAACATAAATGTCTTACTTAGCTCTTTCCGCTTCATTTGAATACCTATGTTATGGGTCAGAGAGTACGGCCATTTGATATATTTAGATTTTTGCAGTGCGGGGATCTTCTTTATACGACAGAATCTGACGTCCACAGACGTCAGATTCTGACGTATAAAGACGATCCCCGCGCTGAAAGAGTTAAAGCGTTGAAATATTTTATATAAACCGATAGACAAAATGTTTTTTCAATTTAAAATCATCATAAATGTTTGAATACCTATGCTTTATATGAATTAGCAAGATAACATGTTTTGAAATCGTCTTTAATTATTTCTGTATCGAGCAAAATTAATACATTGTCACATTGCTGTGACTTTAAAATAAAGATGACATGTCAATCCTGATTTCGACGAAAATTGTGTCAACTGGGCATTTGAATCATTGAAGTATCACGAGTCAAATGTAGATAGCATTCCTATTATTTAATTTTATTTGGAGAAATGTTGTGTTGGAAAAGCTGCTGATGCTAAAAGGTTAATCAAGTGCTAGTTCAACATGCCCGCCGCCAGGATTGGTTGTCCGGCCAAGTCCTCTGTGAGCGCCAGGCGAGTCCGGGATCTCTAAAAATAACCCCCACTATGTCAATACTGCTCCCCGATAAACACATCATGCTGCCCCAGTGTTGATTGAATGCTTGGTCATCGTCTGCGACGCTGGCCCAGCATTAAACACAGGAGATATGGCTGGTGCTGCCTGATAACTCGGGACTCTGATTAAAACAGTCAGACTCGGTCACAATCACGCCTCATCATCAATACGAGCAGATATGACGCTCATACAAGATAAAGGAGCTGTTCCGTGTATAAACCCTCAAAACCCTTTGAGCGCTGAATTAATTTGTAGAAAACATCGAAACCGAAGCGATTTTTTCAATTTGAAATCGTCATAAATGTCTTAGTTAACTCTTTCTGATTCATTTGAATACATATGTTATATGTGTACGGCCAGTACAAATATTTAGATTTTTACAGTGCGGGGATGGACTTTAGACGTTAGAATCTGACGTCCAAAGACGTCACGTTCTGACGACTACAGTTGTAAGAGTTAAAGCGCTGAAATATTTTCATACAAAACCATTTTTAGCCCGCCTTTTAATTTTAATTAAAAAAGGTGGGCTATTGCAATTGAAGTTCGGCGTCGTCGGCGTCGGCGTCGGCGTCGGCGTCGGCGTCGGCGTCGGCGTCAGCGTCGGCGTCGGCGTCGGCGTTAACATTTACTTGTGGGCGCGATAACTTGAAAAGTTTTTCATGTTTCCTTCCCAAATTTGTTTTGCATGTTACTAATGACCACTTCTCGGACAAGTTCAATAATGGCTGAAAAAAAATTCAAAATGGCCGACTTATTGCGATTTTTCACCTTTTACGTCAATAATTTGACCTTGTGGGCGCGATAACTTGAAAAGTTTTTTACATATCCTTTTCAAATTTGTTATGCATGTTACTAATGACCAGTTCTCGGACAAGTTCAATAATGGCCGAAAAAGAAAAAAAAATGGCCGATTTATTGCGATTTTTCACATTTTACGTCAATAATTTGACCTTGTGGGCGCGATAAGTTGAAAAGTTTTTCACATATCCTCTTCAAATTGGTTATGCATGTTACTAATAAGTAGTTCTTGGACAAGTTCAATAATGGCCGAAAAAAAAAAAAAAATGGCCGATTTATTGCGATTTTTCTCATTTTACGTCAATAATTTGACCCTGTGGGCGCGATAACTTGAAAAGTTTTTCACATATTCTCTTCAAATTTGTTATGTATGTTACTTATAAGTAGTTCTTGGACAAGTTCAATAATGGCACGAAAAAAAAAAAAAATGGCCGATTTATTGTGATTTTTCTCATTTTACTTCAATAATTTGACCTTGTGGGCGCGATAACTTGAAAAGTTTTTCACATATCCTCTTCAAATTTGTTATGCATGCTACTAATAAGTAGTTCTTGGACAAGTTCAATAATGGCTGAAAAAAAATTCAAAATGGCCGATTTATTGCGATTTTTCTCATTTTACGTCAATAATTTGACCTTGTAGGCACGATAACTTCAACATTTTCACAAGTATCCTCTTCAAGTTAGTTATGCATGTTACTAATAAGCAGTTCTTGGACAAGCTCAATAATGGCCGGTAAAAAAATCAAAATGGTCGACTTATTGCGATTTTTCACATTTATTTTACGTCCATAATTTGACCTTGTGGGCGCGATAACTTGAAAAGCGGCTAGTTTAACATACCATTTATATCTTGCGTTGTTATTTACGTGATGACATTCGACTTTACTTTCTTTATCATAATTCGGCGGCGGGCTATTATCGAGTGTGCTCTTGTTTGTTTTAATATGAAATCATCACAAATATCTTAGTTAGATATTTCCGCTTCATTTGAATACCTATTTTATGGGTCTACGGCCAGTAAAAATATTATTATTTTTTCAGTGCGTGGACCGTCTTTAGACGTCAGAGTCTGACGTTTGCAGTCGTCAGACTCTGGTCGAATTGACATTCGTCACAAAACAATTTTATCATTTTTTAGGCCTCTTATTTGATTTGAAACCAAAACCGTATACATGGTCTATGTACGGTCTGGCATGTTAATAAAGCTTATCAAATATTTAAAATATATTTTCTTCGATTAAAATGCCTACTTTCTGTGTGTTTTGACAAGTGGCGTGTGACGGCAAATGTGTAACTGGCAATCTTCGACTGGAGGGGGGGGGGGGGCAAACAAAATAATCAAATTTAATGAAGTAAAGTGTTTACCATCTAAGTAGGTCTATGAATGTGGTGTGTAGGTGTGAATTTGTAAGTAATATGTATTTATGTGTATATACTCTATTTGTTCTTTCAATCTTTAATCAGTTTTTGACGTCATAATCAGGATGCATACTCTGATAATGTTGAGCAAGTTCAAATTGCTTCAGTATCTCGTAATGAAAGGGAAACGCCGTCTTCAGTATGGTCCAGTGGTATTTAAAAATGCAATAAGGCAAAAGCATTGACATACAGACGGGAGCAATCATTATGACACTTGTGCGGTTTTTTTTGCATAATACACACAATACAATACACGAGTAATAAAAACCATGATGCTGTTTTATTCCCGGTAATAATCATGAAAAATGGACTGCACGATTTTAAGGCGTAATCAAGTTGCGGCTATTAAACTGGTAAGCATTCTGGCAATCTCATTTTCTCTTTCAGTATATCCACTACGTGGACTGGAGGCAGACTCGGATTATACCCGCTTATTGATAAAGTATTGTGTAATTCAAAAAAAAATTCTGCACTTTGTAGAGTTGGTAACCAAGTCCAGTTCACCACCGGTCACTGAGTTCACCATTTAGACTACACATTTCCATTTTTAGCCTATACACCAGAGTGAAGTGAAGCACATGATGATGAAGTGTTTCTTATAAGGACAGAGCAGCAAAACAATGATGTCCCGATCTGGTATAAAGAGAGAAGACATATGCTCTAAAGAAAAATTATACGCCAAGCGGGGAGCGAATCCTTGTGTGTTTGACTAGCCATAGCTCTAATCGTCAAGCGCTACCAATCCACCAAGTAACTCAAACCTACAAGGCTCTGTAGAGTGTGTTCGAACTACGCATGGCTTGAATCCGAGGTAAAATTTCTCGTCGCATTAATCCTTAAAGCGTTGAAATATGTTTGTATAAACAATGGAGACGAAAGGGTTTTTTCAATTTGACATCATCATAAATGTCTTACTTGGTCCATTCCGCTTCATTTGAATACCTATGTTATGGGTCTGCGGCCATTTTAAATTTTCTAATTCTTTCAGCGTCTTTAGACGTCAGAATCTGACGTCTACAGACGTCAGAATCTGGTGTGTAAAGACGGTCCCCGCGATGAAAGGGGAAATAGACCACATGAATTTTACGAGCAAAAGTAATTGATATGGTAGAATGCATGCCTTCTAGAAGGTGCTGAGCTTTCATTTGTGACATTATACTTGGGTCTATTATAAAGCTTGATATGTTCATTCACCTAGAGGTGTGAATTGCGATAGCAACATTAAGCCAGCTCTGGGGTGTGACATATTGTGTGTTTAGCCGTTAAAGCGCTGAATTAATTTCTATAAAAAAATATTGCAGCCAAAGGGGTTTTTCACATTGAAATCATCATAAATGTCTTATTCAGCTCTTTCCGATTCATTTGAAAATCTATGTTAGGGGTCCACGGCCATTAGAAATATTTCTACTTTTACAGTGCGGGGATCGATTTTAGTCGTCAGAATCTAACGTCTACAGACTGCAGATTCCGACGACTAAAGTAGATCCCCTTACATAAAAATGAGTGGAAGGAACAGAAATCTGGATAATAAAATGGCTGCAAAATACACAATTACAAACAAACTGCCTTTCTTGCATTCCAGCATTCATCATCTTATCACTAACATTAGTGCCGTCTTTATTTTCAGTAGTACATTATATTATCATAATAATCGGAGTAGTTATTGACGGTAGAAAACTGACTGTGTACTTTTAATATGAAGATAAAGGTAGATAATTTATCATTAAAATGCAGCATCGGTGATATATCTCTATATAATAGCTCTTGTGTGTCTTTGTGATTAAAAGCAGTGTTTTAAGTGGCGATGTAATTGCCTATTTCTTCACAGACTTACTGCACATAAGGTAACCATATTTATCTGATGGTTTCTTTCTCGCGTTCTCCATAAATCAGGTTTTATCTCTGCGGATTCACTGTGAAAGAAACGGGACTTTGTATAAGAACACTGTGCAGTAAAAGCAATATAAAAGCCCACTCAGCAAACACGACACATTGACTCAATGTTGAACCAAGGTTGGTCCAACGTCTACGACGTCGGCCCAGGTACTGAACTAATGCTAGTCCAATGTTGGGACAACGTCGACGACGTTGAAGCGACATTGGCCTTATATGTTAGTTTGCCATAGGAGAGAAGACAGAAATAATGTGGTGTAATTATTTTTTCACAGCCACCTCATTACAATAGATATATCAGGATTAGAACAAAGAGCTAAAGAAATAAAAGGAGTTCAGTGTCTGAATAACTGCATCTCTTCTTCATGTGCTATTGTGTTATTGTCGTCATTTTAATTATGTTTGATGTTCAGTTTTAAAATGTTTAGGCTCATAAAGATAAGTTTCTTTAATCCACAAAACTACACTTCGAAAGAAACAAAAATACTTCGTAGGCCTACTAGCACACATGCAGATGGTAGAACGGAGCGTCGTCTCTCGACCTGCCACGGATGATTTGTTCGATATAGAGCAAGGCTGCGCTTCTCGAAGTCGCAGACTTGGTCTGCGACTTCGAGAAGCATAGCCTTGCTCTAGGGAAGATGTATTTACGTAACTTATTGCTGTTATAACAAGTATTACCTTAGTAGGTATCATATTAACGGTGGTGAATGATTATCACTGATTTCTCAGTCAATCCCCAACCAATTTTCCCAACATTTTACAAGCATTGTTCTCTAATGACGCCTGGGTTTTCATAGTGACATGGAATACATAACCTTTTCATCGCGGGGACCGTCTTTAGACGTCAGAATCTGACGTTTAAATACGTCAGATTCTGACGTCTAAAGACAATCCAGGGCTGGGGCCCTGGTGCAGTGGTTGAAGCTGCCTGTTTGAAAAGTGGAACCCCGCTCTGGCATTCAAGTTTCAAAGAAACAAAATTGTTCTTCCCCGCTCACTCGTAAAGATTGCATATTGTGGGGAGCCTCCGTGATCAATAGGTGGAGTGCTCGGCTTCATATCGCCAGGACTCAAATTTCGAATTATATAGCTGGAGTGCAGTGTCATCTAATTCATCTCACCATCCTCAGGAGGTCTTCCTGGTACAGTTTAGCCTACATGTGCACATAGGCGGTCTAAAACCCCATTCATTTAATTTTAAAGACAATCCCTGTGATGAAATTTAAAAGTGCATAATTGGCGTGGACCCATAACATATAGGTATTCAAATGAAGCGGAAAGAGCTGACTGAGACATTATGATGACTTGAAATAAAAAAACCTTGGTCTTCATGGTTTATAGCCTGTAGAAATGTTTCAGCATTACGTTGTAAGCATTAAAGGATGGAGCATGTATGAGATATATATATAAAGCTATACCCAACAGACATGTGAGTATGTGAAAGCACGTCACACTATAACTCACGCAGCGACTCGAACCCTCATTTCAGGTAGATAGGACAAAATAGACGGTGGCATAACGTTGGTTTGGGGTTTGGTCGGCGTCTGTGACGTTGGGCCAGCACTGAGGCAGCGTAATTCGCTACATGATGAAATCAGTCCCTCTGTTTGATGGAATGTGCATTCCCAACAAGCACAAAACATTGATACAATGCTGGTATAAAGCTGGTCCAGCGTCTTCGACGCTGGGCCAGCATTATACCAGCATCGTATGACCGGCTCGTACTTACGGGGTTGACTGCTTTCTGGTTGTCATTGGCATTGCAGCCATGCGAGGCTCATTACGTCAACCCAATTTACTGGGAGTTTGCCTGACAGGCTCTGCTCGTAAACCACCACGCTCCGTAACTGATGATGGAAGGACGAGGCGAAAACCAGAACAAGCTTGTCCCACAAACTCATACCGGGGACTGAGCTAGATGGGCGAAAACCAGAACAAACGTGTCACATAAACTCATACCGGGGCCTGAGGTAGAGGGGCGAAAACCAGAACAAACGTGTCACATAAACTCATACAGGGACTGAGCCAGGGGGTTCCTATGGTGATGATGTAAGGACGAGGCGAAAACCTGAACAAGTTGTCCCACAAACTCATACAGGGGGCTGAGCCAGGGGGTTCCCATGGTGGTGATGTAAGGACGAGGTAAAAAAAATAGAAGCAAAAAATTCAGCAGTATATGAGTTAAATACATATACTAATGGTACTAGTAGTCAAGTATTACCTCTATATTCGCCTCTGCCATATGCTAGCTGATTCACCCCTGAAGCGGCGAAATACTTTTGCACAAACCATAGAGACCAAAGGGATATTTTCAATTTGCAATCATCATAAATACCTATGTCATTTGAATACATATGTCCACGGCCATTATAAATATGTCGAGTCTTACTGTGAGGGGATCGATTTTAGACGTCAAATCTGACGTCTCCAGACGTCAGATTTGACGTCTAAAGTCTGTAATGATTCAATCCGCGCTATAAGAGTTAATAAAGAAATATCACAGGAAAGGCGCTGTGTCACCAAGTGTTGTTTCAGTGTTGGGCCAGCGTCGTAGACGGTGGGCTAACACTGAAACAACACTTGGTCAATGCTCGTGCCACATCTCGGTTAACACGGGATATTCACCCAATGCTGTTTTGAGGTTGGGCCAATGTCGCAAACGATACTACGTCATATTGGACAAGCTTTATCGCGCGATGATGTCACATTGAAACAGAAACGATGTTGATTGAAATATTGCGTGAAAAAGTGTACCTTGTCCGCTCAAAACATTGCAACGCTGGCTCAACATTAGATCAGAGCGACTTGTCGCGGAGTAAATGTGCTAGATGTAAATATCGCGTGATTTAATAACAGTTATCGCGGACTTTGTAAACTGTTTTTTAGTCGTATTCACGTCGTAAGAGAGCACAACACAATTGCTGATTATTGTAGTGCACTTCGTTATGAGCTTAGCCGTAGTGAGATATAGCACTGGATTCTGACAAAAAAAAACAGAAAGAATAAAGCATGCAGTTGTGTGTGTCATGTCTAACAATAAGTAGAGATAAAAATATTAGCAAATATCGACCTTTATTTAGATTTACACAATTTGCATAACGTCAATGTCAGCGTGGAAGGTAGATGTATTAATAACTAGATTTAATCAGATCACAAACTTTAATTAAGTAGAAGTTTTAATTAAGTAAATCATCCCCCAGCTAAAACGAAGTTTTAATCAGGTAAATAATCACAGTTAAACGTAATGAGCCACAGCAGACTTATTAGTCAACCCCTAGATTGCTGGTGTCCACTATCGTAATTGTTTTTTACAAACAAATGTGTAACCAATAAAAAAGAATACATATACTCAGTATGTGTTAGATTTGTGATGCTCACATACGTTATGACATAAATCTACCTAATCAAAGTTAAGTTGCGCATCGCGTTAGCGAGGCATAATTTTCAAGTGACTGAAAAAATAACTTTAACCCTCTCAGCGCAGGGACCGAATTAAGATGTCAGATTTCTGACGTCTAAAGTCAATCCCCGAGCTGAAGGAGTAAAATATTTACAACGGCCGTAGACCCATAACATATATATTCAAATGAAGGCTAAATAGCAATTTAAGTCATTTATGATGATTTCAAATTAAATTAAAACCTTTGGTCTTCGTGGTTTATATCAAAATATTTCGGCGTTGTAAGGGTTGATACCTTAGAGCTGTGAGGGTTAACGCTTTGAGTTTTGCGTTACTACATCAATTTCTTAATTAACCCTTAAAGCGCTGAATTTTTTATGAAAACCTTGGACACCAAAGTTGTTTTTTTCAATTCGAAATCATCATATTAAGTGTTCTAGTTGGCTCTTTCCGATTCATTTGAATACCTATGTTATGGGTCTACGATCATAATAAATGTGTTTACTGTTACAGTGCGGGGATCGACTTTAGTCGTCAGACTCTGACGTCTACAGACGTCAGATTCTGACGACTAAGATCGATCCCCGCGCTGTAAGAGTTATTTTGAGGCTGACAAAATTACCAGTTTTAAATTGAAATAAGATACTTTACCTTGAAGAACTTAACCTGATAAAATTACATGACCTTCTAAAATTACATGAATAATAATTATTTTTATCTTGTCGCAGCTATGTAATTGAACTTTAAACATGCTTAACTTACTTCAATGTGTGTATCACTGATGCGAATCGCAAATTTAAACGAGGGAATGATAATTTAGATTTGTCAAATGGGATGACAGGTTTTTAAAAAATCTTGATGAAAAGATATGCATATGGCACTGATTTTTGGTCGATAAAGGCTCAGATCGGTACGCGTCGCCAGATACAGACCGAGCCATGTTTAACTGATAATTAAATTATTGAGACTACAATGCGTCAGTACGTGTAAATAATTCGCAACCGCAGAACGAGTTGTTGACAAGTTTTGGTCGATACAGGAAGTTATCAGTACAAGTCTCGTGGTCGATAACACCTGTGGGAGTATGATAAAATGCATGTTCCACCTTCGAAAAGTGTTACTTAAAAAAGTATTAAACAATCCTACAGGTGTTAACTGTTAACCCTTACAGCGCGGGAATCGACTTTAGACGTCAGAATGTGACGTCTGTAGACGTCAGATTCTGACCTCTAAAGTCGATCTCTGCACTGTAAGAATAAACATATTCTAATGGCCGTAGACCCATAACATAGGTATTCAAGTGAATCAGAAAAAGCTAACTAAGACATTTATGATGATTTCAAATTGAAAAAAAAAACTTTGGCCTTCAAAATTTTCATTAAAAATCAGCGCTTTAATGGTTAAAAAAAATATTACAAAATCCCAAAGGTGTTAGCTATTAAATGCTAATCATGTCTATAGCCGTTTTCAGCATTTTCATTAGTCCTCTAAACTTGCAGGAGAATAGAGCAATTAAATTTGCTAGTTTTTTCCATATATTTGTATTCCATATTATTGTACATCTTTATGTATTTTTACTCACTTGCAGCAATTTAAATTCTACAAGTGATTTGTTGAGATCATTCGCTTGTCGGAAACACCCATACATTTATGACAAATCGCTTGAATTTGCTAGCAGACTATTTGCCTTAATATCAACATAATTCGGACGAATCACTCCCTATGGAATCGCCCGGGCATAATTCACTCCAGTTTGAACGGACTTGATCGCCGTTTAACATATTCAAATGGTCAAGTCAAATAATATATTATTGAAAGTGTGCCTACTCCTTCCCCAGAAAACACGGGACGCTCATCCAAGGTTGATTCAATGCTGGGCCAGCGTCGCAGACGATGGGCCAACAACAGACTGACATTGGATCAAAGTGCCGTGTTTGCTGGGTCGCCACAGCCTCTTCACCCGCGGGGTAATTTTGTGGCCGGCCTTTCCAGCGATACGTTCTTCTGGTGATCTCCAGCAGGGAATGCAATTACAAAGAACAAGAGGCCTTCAGCGACATTCAACCCCAATAGCTGGCATAATGCTGGTTAATGCTGGGCTATTGCCACAGGCAATGAACCAGCATTAACCCAGCACTGTGGCCATGGCTCGTGTTACAATGTAGTTGAGACGAGAATTAGTTATACGACAGGCGGAATGGCGATGCCTGCAGCCGCAGAAGCACTGTGAGCAGGAATCTGGAGCAATGAGTTTCTGGCAATGCATTGTCATGCGGCCGCGTCAGATCAGATGACATGGTGAGTGGAGACGACAATATTGGGCCAGCGTCGTATACGGCGTACCTGAACTGACCCAGTATTAGGTCAATGTCTTTGCTGGGATGGCGATCCTAGAGCCCTCTTTACCCCTCCCCTGTGTGTACGGGGTCAAGTGTGGCATTACTACACGAGTGAACAACTGCACAAAAATATGTATGGGAAATATTAGTATCGCTATGAACATGTGCACGTGTCACTGTCATAGGTTAACCTTATAGCCAATTGTTAAAAGTAAAATGTGTTTCCAATTTTGAAACACTGATATATATCGGGACTTAGATTTCACAAATCACAGAAATGTTCAGTCACTTGAAGTTGTAAATCGCGGTAGCGAGACATAACTTTAAGTTGCTGAACATTTAAATTGAATAGGTCAGTGTTCTAGTGGTTAAAACGCTAAAATATTTTGTTATAAACCATGGAGGGCACAGGCTTTTTCAATTTGAAATCATCCTTTAGTGTTACTCATTCCAATTAATTTGAATACATATGTTATGGGTGTACGGCATATATAAATATGTCACTCTTCCAGGGCGGGGATCAACTTTTGTAATATGTCAAGGTGCTACTTCCTATAAACAGGTCAAGGATTTCGGGACCTATAGCCAGACGTGTCTCATCTAAAGAGCATGGCCTTGGACTATGTGGTTAATTAAAAACGGATGCGGCTCTATCTAACTGGACATTGGTTTCTCAACCAGCATGAGAAATTCAGCCAATGTTGATCAAATGTTGGGCCAGCGTCGCAGACGGTGGCCCAACATTTAATCAACATTTGGCAGATATATCGAGTTTGTTTGACATTCACTTCTCAACAAACACGATAGATTGACCCAATGTTGAACCAACATTAAACCAACATTGGCAAATGTATAGTGGTTGATGGGAGTTTAGTTCAGCCAGTCAGGAGGCATGCCATCGACCCAATTTTGCATCAATGCTGGGTCACCGCCTACGACGCCGGCCCAACATTGGCCAAACATTGGGTCGAGGTCTCGTATTTGCTGGGTGGTCAGAAACCATGACAAGGACGAAGTGCAAGGAAATCACTGTCTGCTTTCTTCCCCGGAGAACTACCACTACATGTACTACACCGGTAATTAAGTCTGGCTGGAAATCCCTGCGGAATGCCAGACTTTACCCAAGTCAAAACGTCATCAATGAATGAATTATAAGGCACTGGTGTGCACATACAGTCGAAACTGTGAATGCCAGACTTTACCCAATAACATGTTAAAACGCCATCAATGAATGACTTATAAGTCACTGCTGTGCACCTACATGCGAAACTGTTCCGGGATAGTCTCCTGAGGACGAGGAGATGAATCAGAGGACACTGCCGTCTAGACAAAAGATTTAAAATTAGAACCCTGCCTATAACACTCGGTCAAAGAGTTGAATAAAAAATAACCTTATCATTTTTATATTATCAGTTTTCCATGTATAATATAATAAATACAACTCACAACAGCCTTATTTTTACATGTTTATGGCTCTGTCACTCTTGGCCGAACTGATCAACGCACATCACCGGACAACGACATTGAAGATCTAGAGGATCTAATCCGGTATAATAACGAACACATTCGGGACATATACAGGACAAAACGAATTTCTGACGGACCCAACGAATATCACCGAAGATGAAGCATATTTGAAGAATGAAAACAAACCATAAACGAACATTGGCGATCACCAACCTATTCCGTTTGTTCCGTATCCGTCGGTTTATCTGGCAAAGGGCGATAGGGGCATTAATAGGATATACTCAGTGTAGATAAATTCAAAATAACCTTGTTTGATAACAAATATTTATAAGTGTGATATTATAAACTGAAATCTCAAAAGTCTATTCTGTGAAACGCGGTGACGCCCTCAGTGAAAACAAGGTTATATAAGACCCCCTCCCCCATACTTCATTCTGTGAAACTTAGTGACGTCACTCGGTGAAAACAAGGTTATATAATACCCCTCCCCCACACTTCAATATATCAGCCAGCTCGGTGAAAACATTGAGTCATTGAGTTTCATAGAATATTTTGATGTGTACCATTTTCATTTTACTTCATGTTATTGACAACAAATTATTATGCACCATGTTACATTTAAGCAGGAATGGAATTTACCGGGTCAATGTTGGTTTAGCCATTTCAGCGCGGGGACCGTTTTTATACGTCAGAATCTGACGTCTGTAAACGTCAGATTATAACGTATAAAGACTGCACTATAAGAGTGAAAATATTTATAATGGCCGTAGACCCATGACATAGGTATTTAAATGAATCAGAAAAAGTTAGCTAAGACATCTATGATAATTTCAAATTGAAAAAAAAGCTTTGATCGCCATGGTTTAGCGAAATGATCCAGCTTTTGTAAGGGTTAATGTTGGCCAACCGTCTGTGATGTCGGCCCAACCTTAATCCAACATTGGCTGGACATGTCGTGTTTGTTGGCGTCTGGAATGTAAGCGCATTTGTCACAGATCCAAACGGTGGACTGCTGCCTCCGTGGAAGACATTTCAAGAATTCATTGAATCCCACTTCGTGCCCCGCAGCTCTATCTCACGATTGATCAATGTCACCCGAGCTGGTTGAACGTTCATCCAATGACATTTGACTCGACTCCCTGCATCAGTTTGAAACATTCTCTTAAGAATCCAAATCAATCATTTCCCACTGGGACTTGGATCACAGAATCGGTGGAATGGGAATTTCAAATTAGTGTCCTTTCTGTGTATCGATTTATTGATTAATTCACGACGGTGACAAATGGAAGGAAGAAGCGAAAAACTGTATCTTGACGTCGTAATGTATCTGAGCCCCTGCCTGGTGTGACACAATACAGTGTAGAAACACACGGGATTGAGGCGGCGCACCGGGTTCGAATCCTCTGGGGAAAAATGTGATGAAGACATAGAGGTAGCGGGTCACGAAGCATACACCAATCATAGCCCATCACAAAACTAATCTGAAAAGTCAAAAGACCATAGCTGCTTACTGCAGGAGTAAGCGAGTTATTGCATTTTGGCTTTGCCGGGTAGAAAACCAATATAATCGTGATGCATCGTGAACAATTCATTCTGCGATTAGCTTGAATAACGATATTTACTTACAGGAAAATTAAGTTGCCTGAAATATAGTATATGTAAAAGTAATTTAGTATTTATTTATATTTTGTTGTTACAAAATGGCACTGTGGGATATTGATACACAGCAGCAAGGCGTAAATCGTCAGCAGCAGATCGTAAATGGGCATTTACGTCATGCCATTTGAGCCCTATACTATGTCATGACTATCACTGTTTAAAAAAGCAAGCTTGTGATTATTACAGAAATAACCTTTGTTTGCATTGACTCATTTTTTAGATTATATCATTTTTTATTCCATGAATTCCGATTTCATGCATCTGTGTGGCGAGGAACACTAACCATCTCATTCATCCATCCATTACAGGCCGCGAATTGCTGTCGCAATTCTCGACATGTAGTGGATGGAGATGACTTGAAGTGGGTGGGAAATGAAAAAAACGATATTGTTATTATTGAAACAGTTCGATGACAATTCTCGTCCTAAAATTCCCAGGTTTTAAAAAATTCAGTCATTTCTCCGGGATGCAAAATGGTTTTCAGCAAATACAGCCATTTGTATAACTTTTATACAACGCCGGCCCAGCGTCTGCGACGTTGACCCCACATTGTATACATGTTATACAAATGTTTTTTGTTTACTGGGTTCTTTGCTGCATCCTGAGGGGTTCACCCTTACAGTGCGGGGATCGACTTTTGACGTCAGAATCTGACGTCTGTAGATGTCAGATTCTGACGTCTCAGGTCGATCCCCGCACTGTAAGAGTAAGCACAGTTATAATGATCGTAGACCCATAACATATGTATTCAAATGAATCGGAAAGAAGAGCTAACTAAGACATTTATGCTGATTTCGAATTAAATAAAACCATTTGGTCTCCATGGATTTAACAAAAAATATTCAGCGCTTTAAGGGCTAAAGGTTTAATCAATAAGCATCGGAACTACTGATTGTTTTAGCTGCCGATGACAAATCCCGGGATTTTAATTATTGATCTCAGCGAAATGAGTCTTGTATTTTCGTGTGAACCAAGATGGATATCGATTGATTTCAGAAATCAAAGACCATACCTGCTTTCTGTTGTTTTTAATTGCGTGTTATCGTGTTTTGCTATTTCGGCATTAAATAACATGTTGTGGTGATGTTAGTTAATTATACAGCTGAATGTATGAGTTAAGTATTCCCAAGTACACTCGAAATAATATAGTTTTTCTAAAAAGAACCCTTTAGTACTTTTACCATGCAGCCCCAGGAAAACCCTGCAAGGGTTCTCCTGGGGTTGCATGGTGATAGTACTGACGGATTATTTTTAAAGAACCTATATTGTTTAGAGTGTATGGTATTGTACCCCCTAATTTAAATAACAACAGTTATTGATTGACGGCGTCGACTAACTGAGCCACTCTTCTATTGGTTGGGGGTTGAATACCATACTTGGTCAGATTAGCCTAATATTTTGCAATATGCAATATGTTTGGTGGTTACGTCGCATTTAATACGACAATCAGAACAATGAACAATACAGAACAATACAGAAGCATATTATACATTTTATATATTATGATATACTGTATTAAAAGGGGCCACCTCTTAATATGGCGATGGCTCATTCGTATCGACTTGGGGCTTGTAACCTGAATGTATCAGGTTCGAATCCCGGTCGGGCCGGATATTTTTCATCATGGTTGCATATACATTATACAGTGCTCCAAATTGTTGAAACGCATGTAGTGTACAGTGCTGTCTATGGTACTGTGCACTATAAAGAACCCTTGAAGCCATTCAAAATAAGAGTAGGGCATAGTCGCGGCTTCGAGCTTCTGTCGCGATATTGCCTCATTGTGCAGAAAACGACATAAAGCCATTTTCACTCATCTCCTAATATGGTATGCAAACAGTGCTAATTTGAGTGCGATATCGGGAAATACTCCACTCGTCCAAGCGATAAGCGAATAAGCCATGGGCGATAGGGCGAACACATTACTCGCCGGAAAGGTGCTGTATCTCCCATACAACACGCAAAATAAACAGCCTTTGTATTTTATCTCACCGTCAGCTTCGTGGTACCATATATTATCCAAATATTATTCTATGAGATTAACCAAATATTAATCTATGGTGGTACGAATGTACGTCTCATTGTGAAAACAACTGTTCATGGTGTGATACAATGTGACAATGAAGACTGAACAACAAATGTCAGGTTTGGTTCGGTGTATGGTATGGTAATGTGATGTTATTTTGCGCATATTTATGAGAGAGTGGAAGAGGGTCCCTGATGCTGATCAATGAGCGTGTCCAGAATCCGAGAAAAACATGCAGTGAAACAGTGATGAAACACGCCATCATCAGTCAATGAAACAGTGATGAAACACGCCATCCTCGGTGGGATGAACCCTTTAAGCCCTCACGATGCATCACTTTACACCATTGAAAACATACTCGATTTTCTCACAGCTAAGGGTTTTAGAAGGCAAATTTCGATGAAATTGCTCTACTAACACTGGTTTTCTTTAATTTATCACCCACATCTAATCATCTTCATTCACTACAAGTCGAGAATTGCGACAGCAATTCGCGGCTTGTAGTGGATGAAGATGGCCATGGTAAATTCAGGCTTGAAAGGGTTCACACTTACAACGCTGAATTATTTGTGTATAAACCAGAGAAATGTCTTACTTAGCTCTTTCCGCTTCATTTGAATACATATGTGATGGGAGTACGGCCACTATAAATATTTTACTCTCTCATTGCGTGGTTGGACTCTGTGCACATGTAAGCAACCAGACCCAGGATTCAACTCATCAAATAGGCCTATATGTTCAGCAAAACAAATACCATGTATATATACCTGACACAAAAATGAGCGCAATATTAATTTGTGGATACTGGTAATATTTTGTATAATCATAAAAAGCGAAATATATCATACATTGACTGATATTATTGTCGTGGATCAATCTAGGTGGATCTCACGGCAACCATTTGTGTGTTGACATTTTAATCAGACCATTGCGGGATCTTGTGTGTTTTTGAGGGTCGAAACAAAAAAAAGACCGAAGTCCTGATGGAAATAAATATCCTATCATATCAATCCAGTAAAAAAGTTATATTTTGTTACGTCTATAGTGCAGAAGATATACTTCACTCTGTATGTATATTTCAGAGGGTATAACGCAGAAGGCATACACCCTCTTAACCCTTTGACTTCCAGGCCGGGGTGCATGCCAGGATCCAGATATACTGGTGTAGGAGTTCTATTTTTCGTCATTTGAAGCTGGAATTGCTAACGCAATTTCCAGCTTCAAATGACGAAAAATACATAAATGTAGTATATATTTGACGAAAATTTGTGTCATTTTATGGTTACGTTCATTGACGAATGACGACGGAAATTTCCGTCATGTATGGTAGTGAAAAGGTTAAAACACTCCTCTATCATACAACTGAAACTTTCCTATATCTTTATTCTTAAGATGCCCGTGTCACAATCAGATAAGACCTGCTCATGCTGTTGTAATCGATCAATTAATACGGATTAAGTGGCGGCGGCAAAAATCTACTGATAACGTTGGGAAATACATGGGGTTTTATGTATAGGATAAAGCCCGAGGAGCTCTACATTCTACATTCTTAGCTGTAGGAAATGCCGAGGCCTTTTCCACAGCTAAGAATGTAGAGCTCCGAGGGTTTTAACTGATCATAATCAATAGCTCGTTCACACCTGACTGATTGTAGCACCATAGGTCTACCATGATAATTGATCAACAATAACTGTCCATTTCGACTTAGAATGTAGTGTTCGGACAACAAAATAATGTAGTGGTGTGTTTTAAAACTGTGTGCCAAACGTAAGCATCCATTTGGCCCACACCAATACAACGTCTGATGTACGAGAAATGCTGTAGAAGTGACCCTGTCGTTTGGCTGAAGCCCTTGGTGTACATTATGAGCACCTGCGTGGTGGATCCAGCCCTCTGTCCAGCCTCTCATGGCCAGGCCACACTAATGTACACTAATCTAATAAACATGGCACTTCAAAAAAACGTGTGGTAAACAGAAAAAACAGCAGACATCACAGATTCCGGATTGATGTTGTTTCCCAGAAAACCTAATAATGTCCACAGAGCTGGACTGATCTGTTTTGAGATATACTTTTCTGTTGGGAGTAGAGATATTGATGTTGTGGTCTACCCATCAGTTGAGCTGACGATACTCGCTGGCCACGTAGTTCTAATCTTAAAATTGTAACTGCGATTGAATCCTCAAAGCGTTGAATTAATTAATTTAAATTTTCACCCACTTGAAGTTGTATCTTGCTACCGCGACTTATAACTTCAAGTACGTGATACTAGCTTACATTTGTTTAATTTGAGACTAAAGATTTGCTAATAAATTTTCTTTGAAATAACTGCGATTTGATCAGCTAATAAAATGGATTAAAAACGACTGCGGTCGTTCTTAGCTGACTAATGGTTAATTTGGTGCTGTTTCATTCATTGTGAGCGGCGAATTAAATATTTAAACTTCTACCCACTCAAGCGGGTGACAATATTACTCTGTTGAAGAATATGAGACCAAACATTTGAAAATATTGATGTTTAATCAAGCATTTCGTTCCCAATAAATAAGCCTAAATATTAAAACAGTAAACCAGAAAAAAATACATGCGAATAGTTCCCATTGAAACAGCTACTTTTCATTAAATTATTTAAATTGCGTTATTTTATTTATTGTTTTTTTTCCGGCTAAAGAGGATACCTGCACCAGTCCTTGTGCCCGTACGTACACGAAATATGCATGTCTAAATTTCTACAGGTGGTGGGTAATATTTGTGCAGAAATATTGCTATGTTATTTTTTTCGATTTATGTAGAGTATGGCAATTAAAGTGTCAAAATTGCAATTGCCGTCGACAGTAAATAACCAAAATGTGTCAAATGAGACTGAGAAATTTAGGTGGATAAATAATTCTGATTAGCTTATTCATTTATTTAAAATTTATTAAAATTATACGTGAGAAAGAATAATTTTCAATACAACGTTTTATAATTTTAATTTAATTAATTATTAGAATTTCATAGGTTTTTGTAACATTTGTAGATATAGATTGGAATGTAAAGTTTAAACTTTATTTGAAGGGTAAAGTGTCAAAAAATGATTTTTTTTTAGATTTTTATTTTTGGTAATTCTTAGGAATTTGCAAATTTAGATCATTACCCACAACATAGAATACTCTATGTGGCAAGGGGGGGGGGGGGGGGGGGGGGGCGGGGCTTGCAGCAAAATCGTATTTTTAGAAGGCTTTCAGAAAGCAGCCCAGTAAAATGGCTGTTACGTGTAGGACATCAACTGTTAGCTGGCCCTCTGTGGGTTATATGGCGATGGGTAGGTAGGTGGCCACCAGATAGTCAGATGTGAGGTACAGATAAACTCCTATTTGCTTTAAGAAAAAAAAACCCAGAGATAAGTAGCAGCTCACAACCAGAACCATGTCCTGCTTTATGTTGTCATGTAGTCTGTCCCACGGGAAATTGGGATGTGTCTATGCGGTGACAGTCACTGCCATGTCTATACTTCTACTAAGGGAAGGAAACTTTCAAGTCCTCGTCATTTTAAAATGAGAAATGGACTATGTATACTTCTGTTTTCTACCAAACAAATGCTACCATGTCATACCTAGTTCTTGTAGCAAATTATTGATGAATTTTCGAACGGAAATCTCATAATTTACGTGCATTATTACACATTATACCAGCTCGATTTTGACAGAAGTACTGTTTCCAACAAAACGCGAATTGTAGTGAATAATACACTGCAGTATTCAGCTTACTTTTATATTGAGAAGTTACTGCCTTTTAGGTTTACACGATCGAATAGTGGAGCTGAATAGCCCCTGTGGTGCGTGCGTGCTGGCGTGAACAAATAGGCCTAGTATGTTGAGTTTGCTGTTTCCACGATTTCCGTGACCTTGAAATGTAAAACCAATGAGCTTGCTGACCCTATCCCTTTCAGCTGTGGTCTGTCCCACTGTCCACTCTGCATCCAGGCTTTGTTAGACCAATGTCAAGACGCTAGACAAACGTGGATTAGGCTGCGCCAAAGTAGATGTAAAATTATAAATGTATAGTAACTGGCATCAAAGCCAGCCCGAGACGTTGGCTCAATGTTGGCTTTAATGTTGGCCCGCCGTCTGCGACGTCGGACCAACATTAAAGCAACATTGGGTCACTATATCGTGTCAGCTGGTCTCGGCCACTCTAGTAATGTGATTATTTGCACATAGACGGGACTAATTGAAAACAGAAAAAAACCTAATTAGGTTGGTAAGCGTGGAGTACCCCTGTGAACGCTAGGCCCCCATCTGCCGTCAGCCATGGTAGCATCTCTTGTACGATTCCATCTTTTATGGGGCTGTTTTTCTGACTTGGGTGTCACTAATTTACTGCCTCATCAACACCACCTTAACGCTGTATAGCACATTGTCAGGGAATTCTGAGAAAATGGATATATGTCAAGATCATGATCTGCGGATAGCTGGCATTTTGCCTAGTGTAAGTTCTGCTTTATTAACGCGATACACATCTTCAGGTAATTACAAATACATATAGATTTGTCAAATGGAATGTAAAGTATATTTTCCTCTTGCTGACCCTGGGCTACGTTCCACTTTCCAACAGTATTTTGCAGCCGTTTACCTGACAAAAATTCACTCTATTTGCATTTATCCCCGTCACAATTCTAACCTCACAGTGAATGAAAATTAAAAATATATACAATTCTTCGGTATGACACTAGATATCGAAGCTAAATTTGAGAGCATCATTATTTTGACGAATTTATTCCTATTTTATGAAACCATGATTTCGATTTGTATGATATATTAGCAAATTACTTTTATGGAATATATGCGTCACTGGCAGGCAAAGGGCTGAAGTGCCCATAAGAAAAGATTGAAAAACGAGAATAGTATCGTTAATAGCGCTCAGCCGGTTATGTCATAACGACAACGTCGATGTCCACCATATTTTTTTGAATATTCATATCAAAAGGTGTTATAATCTGAACATTATCTTTACTATGTGGTACCATTTAAGGTCTTATGTATCAGAGCATTCGCTTTGGTACTTGCTACCATTTAACATGTTATATATCTGACATTCTCTTTGTGGAACCATTCATTCCTTTTTCTTCTAAACCCATACCCAGCAAACACAAGACTTTGACCTAATGCTGGATCACTGTTGGCACACCGTCTACGATGTCATCCACCAGTGAACCAGCATTGGATATGTAGGCTTTCGTTTTCAAATTAAGTAAAACGTGACAAAATTGATCAAGTCGTTTGTGGCAGATGTTCAGGTAATTTAGTATTTAAATCTGAGAGATATTTTTTTCACAAATATTTTTTCGTCGTTTGCAGCTGAGATGGCGTTCGCAACTGTAGATTTCAAAGGGTGCCTGATTACTAATCAGGAGGAAACCACATTATCTTAATCACGTCTTAACCCTTAGAGCACTGAGCTAAGAAATTTTAATTTTCAGCCACTTTAAGTTGTGTCTCGCTACCGCCATCCACAACTTAAAGTGACTGAAAATTTGTGCTATTTGTGAAATTTAAGTCCCAACATATATCAGTGTTTCAAAATTGAGAGCATATTTAATTTTTAACAATTGGTTATACAGGTGCTAACAAAAACACAGAATGTCTACTGTAGTCGACATCAGTGTTCTAAGGGTTAACCCTTAAAGCGCTAAAATACTTTTATGCAAATCACAGAGACCAAAGGGTTTTTTCAATTTGAAGTAGTTATAAATGTCTTAGTTAGCTCTTTGTGCTGCATTTGCATACCTATGTTATGGGTCTACGGCCATTCTTTCAGTGCGGGGATCGACGTCCGAATCTGACGCCTGGAGACGTCAGATTCTGACGCCTAAAATCGATTACCGCACTGAAAAGCTAAATGTTTGTTCAGCGTCCAATGTGGTGGGTCACCAATACAGTATCATTTGTCAGTACCTTGTGTTTGCTAGGAAAGTATAACTGATATGAATAAGCGCAACCAACAAAAGACGTCAGCGACGCTGGCCCAACATTAACCCTTACAGTACGGGGATCGACTTTAGTCGTCAGAATCTGACGTCTACAGACGTCAGATTCTGACGACTAAAGTCGAACCCCGCACTGTAAGATTTACCATATTTATGATGGCCGTAGACCCATAACATAGGTATTCAAATGAATCAGAAAGCGCTGGCTAAGGCATTTAAGATGATTTCAAATTGAATAACACCCTTTGGTTGCGATGTGTTTTACAAATAAATTCAGCGCTTTAAAGGTTAAACCTTACATTGCTAGGGCCGTATATACACGGTTTCAAGCGAGTTTCAGACCCAATTAAAAGCCACCGAAATCCATAAACTAATTTGTGATATATAGATGCTCAGTTAATCTAAAATTACATTTTTCAGTTGACTATATTTAATAAATAGATATGTTCTTTCATCATTTGAAGCTGAAATTTGCGTGAGCGATTCCAGCTTCAAATAAATGAAAAATAGAACTTACAACTCAGCAGCAGAAGGTTGATGTCATTTTCTGCCAGAGAAATATGAAAACAGAAACTATGGATGGAACAAAATATTGTTTTGTGGTAAATTGTGGACGTAAATATAAAATGTACATAGACATAATAATTAGTGATAAACACTAAAACTGTAATCCTGCATACAAATTTTTCAGCATCGCTGTCACATTAATTGCGACTCGACTGGATTATTGATTTGAATATCAGCTGCATCGCGAGGCTGAATTCAAAAATGTTACATTGGCACGCACCGCTCAATTAGCGCTTTAATATTCATTTCAACAGCGCTGTCACTGTTACAACGTGTGCTACCGGGACCGCGTATACACGGTTACAAACAGCTCGGCAATTCCACCCGCATCCTCTTAATTTAATTTATTTAAAGCCACTTGAAGTTATGCCTTGCTACCGCGAGCCACAACTTCAAGTGGCTGAAAACTACTAATATTTGTTTAATTTGAGCACAAAGAGTTGCACATTTTGATGTTTAGCACACATTTCATACACAATAACTGTAATTTGGTCGACTAATAAAACATAATAAAGACGACAAAAGTCGTGATCAGCAGGGTAAGTGTTAATAACATATGAAAACTAAAATCGATAAAAATATATAGTTTCGGAAAGATGATCAGTTAATAAAATCATTGAATAGTGTAAATCTCTATTTTTCTTAAATATAATTTTTTGCTTTAGCAGTTTTAGCTTTAGCCCTTTCAGGCCCGAATTTAACATTGTCACCTTCATCCACTACAAGCCGCGAATTGCTGTCGCAATTCTCGACTTGTAGTGGATGAAGATGACTTGAAGTGGGTGGCAAACTAAAGAAAATTATCATGTATTGGTAAAACAGTTTCATGGAAATTCCCTTTCTAAAATCTCTATTCATAGGAAAATTAAGTCTGTTTTCAGGGATGTAAAATGATGCTTTTATGCATCGTAAGGGTTTAAATGGTTAAATGAAAAATAGAAACAAACAGCTGAGCAGCAGAAGGGTTAAATAACGTCACTGAGTGGTAGTGACAATAATACACATTGTTGTTGTAATTGTTCCGGGAGCCAGAAAACAGAAAGAAGCACAGAGTAGCAGCTTTCCCGAGGGAGAAGAACAGAGGCGATAAAGATGAAGAAAACAGATACATCAATGACAGAGAGGCTCCTCTGATATCAAGGAATCAAGAGATGGAGACAGAGAGAGAGGGGATATATGGAAGTGGAAGTGTGGGGATGTAGGAGTAAGAGTAACGAGGGGTAGAATATCATCTGTAAAAATAAAAAGTGCGGATTGCAGATGGAGAAATAAGCTGTTTTATTGTCCATCCTCTTGCACATTATTGATTGATAGCATCATGACGCTTGGGTGGAGGTGTGAAGCGTGAGTGAGTGAGTGAGTGAGTGAGTGAGTGAGTGAGTGAGTGAGTGAGTGAGTGAGTGAGTGAGTGAGTGAGTGAGTGAGTGAGTGAGTGAGTGAGTGAGTGAGTGAGTCAGTGAGTGAGTGAGTGAGTGAGTGAGTGAGTGAGTGAGTGAGTGAGTGAGTGAGTGAGTGAGTGAGTGAGTGAGTGAGTGAGTGAGTGAGTGAGTGAGTGAGTGAGTGAGTGAGTGAGTGAGTGAGTGAGTGAGTGAGTGAGTGAGTGAGTGAGTGAGTGAGTGAGTGAGTGAGTGAGTGAGTGAGTGAGTGAGTGAGTGAGTGAGTGAGTGAGTGAGTGAGTGAGTGAGTGAGTGAGTGAGTGAGTGAGTGAGTGAGTGAGTGAGTGAGTGAGTGAGTGAGTGAGTGAGTGAGTGAGTGAGTGAGTGAGTGAGTGAGTGAGTGAGTGAGTGAGTGAGTGAGTGAGTGAGTGAGTGAGTGAGTGAGTGAGTGAGTGAGTGAGTGAGTGAGTGAGTGATTTTAAGAAATATTGTCAATTTGTCAATTCGAGACACATATTCGTGATATTTTTACCAAGACTTTGATGAGAATTTTGTTACATTTTATCACGACTTTGTGACAAGGTCTCGCTGTCACAAGGAGTGATTATGCCTGTACGCTTCAACACGAGGGGTATCGAGCAGCGGATGGGAATGGGGAAACGTTGCGTTTGGCAGTAATTATGTTATGTCGATTCTATGTACCGTTAATAATAAATCAAATTAGGATTGGCGAGGAAAAGTTGATTTTGTTTGGGTTTTTCACGGCAATCGTAAAAATGTGTCCATTCTGAAGTGCAATCATGTTGTTTCAATATTTACAGCATAGTTTCAGCATTGACAACACAGCCATCAGCATATGAGATTGAAGAGTTGATGCGAGAAGATAATGAGAAGGGCTGGGCCACCGTGTGAATTGGTTCATCACTGTGTAGCTGTGGTATATAATGAACCACCAACTGGAGCATATCAACTACAGTTGGGGTCAATTAATTTTTGGTCAATTCCAAATGCAATTCCAGTTCCTCTAATGAGCGAGGTGGTAAGCTATATCAGACCGCCAAGGTTCGAACTTTGAATCATGTTTTTGGCGTGCAGTGTCATCTCTGATTTATCTTACCAACCTAAAGGGGTTCGACATGTCTTCATTAATTTATTCACCCATTCACCCATGTAGACGTGTGCTGACACTGACTGCTAAGGTTAAAAAATGACCGGATTTTTTTACATTAAAAGTGTACTGTAACGATTTAAATCTGGGATCCTGATTTTTATTAATTGTTTTCTCTCAGATAAGCTTAATTTGTATAAGATCATAATATGGTGCATGTATGTAACATGTGTGTTAAAAGAATATGGTATATGTATGTAGCATGTGTGTTAAAAACATTGAATCACAGAAAACAACATATTTGTCAAAGCTGTTCCCTCGAGTCCAATCATCCCAGCAGACACAAAACATTTGTATAACATTTGTACAACGTCGGCCCAGCGTCCTCGACGTTGGGCCGACATTGTACAAATATTATTCAAATGTTTTGTGTTTACCGGGATAGGCATTGTACGCCCAGTAAACACATTGACCAGAGGCTGACCTAATGTTGGTTCGCCGTTCACGACTCTGGGCCAACATTAGATCAGCATCGATTCAACGTCTCGTGTTCCTTGCATGGGCTCCTAATGTTTGCCACCTCGGCTAACACGAGAAGCTGGTTTAATATTGGCCCAGCGTTTATTGGATGATCGTCTCTTGTTTACTTGGACCTTCTCTGGCGTCTCAAAAAAATGAAATGGATCAGGCTAAATTAATTTGGGTCAGGAGAACCTTCTGAGGATGGTGAGATAAGTGTGACTCTGCCCTCCAGACACAGGATTCTAAATTCAAACCCTCGAGGTCTGAGGCCGTGCACGCTACCTGTCGGTCAAGGAGGCTCCCACAATACTGAGTTTACGAGTGGATGAGGAAGAAACATTTTTGTTTCTTTCAAACCGCCGAGACCGGGAAACGAGCCCCGAACGCTAGCGTGAAAGGCAGCGGTGCTAACCACTACCCTAGGGCCCCTGCCCTCTCTGGCGTCTCAGCAAACACGAGAAAGTAAAGTTTTTTTGGTTGAATGTTGGGCCGGCGTCGTAGACGGTGGACCAGCATTGAACCAACAATGGCTCACTGCCTCGTGTTTGCTGGGAATTCCACGCGACGTTGATCAAATGCAGATTTAATGTTGGCCCACCGTCTGCCACTGAATAAATGGGGTTTTAAGCCACCTTTGCACATATTAGGCTAAACCGGGCCAGAAGAATCTCCTGAGGATGATTAGATGGCACTGCGTTCCAGACACAGGATACGAAATTCCAGTTCTGGCGGTCTGAGGCCGAACATGCTACGTCTCGGTCAATACTGATTGTCTACGAGTGAGCGGGGAGGAAACAGTTTTTTAAAAACTTGAAGGCCAGAGCCGGGAGCGAACCCGCGATCTCCGACTTTCCAAGCAGGCAGCTTTAGCCATGCACTGCACCAGGGCTGTGACACCGGGCCAACAAAATAATCTAACGTTAAACAAACGTATCGTGTCCACTGGGAGTAATTCTCCCTGGACCAGTATCATGGGTATTGTAAAATTTAATAAATTGAAATGAATAGGGTTTTAGGCCACCCTTGTGCACATGTAGGCTAAACTGGGCCAGGTTAACATCCTGATGACGGTGAGATGAATGAGATGACACTGACCTCCATACCTCCAGGATTTAAAAATAGAGCCCTGTCGGTCTGAGGTCTCTCAGCCACGGAAGCTCCTCATAGTATTCAATCTTTACGAGTGAGCGGAGAAGAACCATTTTGTTTCTTTGAAACTTGATTGCCAGAGCAGGGTGCGAACCCGCGATCTCCGACTTTCCAAGGGGACATCTTTAATCACTGCACCATTATGTTGGTTTAATGTTGACATACCTCCTGTGACGCTGGCCTAATAACACCAAGTGCTGAATCAATGTTGGTTCAATCTTGGACAAGTTTCGAAATATTGATCCCAGCGTCCACATCTAGTTCATATGTTAGCCCATGGTTTGTGTTGCTGGCTCAAAATTAAAGCAGAATGGTCACAACTTGTGGTGTGGTTTTACTCTCATCAATTTCTGGCTCTGAAACCAGCAAACACGAGATGCTGCACGAGTGCTGGGTTATTGTTGGGTCACACATCTACCACGTTGAGCCAGAATTACGCCCCCATTGGCTGCAGGTATGCTTTTTCTGTGAAGCCATTGCAATTCCTGCAGGCACTGATTAGACTATGATTGCCTCGTCCACTAATGATGTGATCCTGCCCTCTCAGTAAACAAGTCATTCAACCAGAGTTGGTTCAATGCTGGGCCAGTGTCTACGACGCTTGCCCAGCATTGAACCAGCAATGGGACAGTGTCTCTTGTTTACTGGCCTACCACTGTTCCTGGTGGTGGTTTAGGAGCCATGGTGTTCAGCTCTGAGCCACTGGCACTAATGATTCGATTAGGCGCGTCGCTGAGTCCGTCCACATTTAGTCAAATTCACGCGGACGCCGCCTCACACAGTAAAATCAGGCGGACAAATTAAAAGCACATGATTTTAAATAATGTTGCGTATCGCTGCGGGCAATAAATTGTGATATTTATGATTGTTCATTTTCTACTTAACACCGCAGGAGAGGCAGGTAATATTTTTTTTCAAATTAAAAAACCCACGGTTTTTTAATTTTTCACATGTCACTGCGGCAGTGATTATTCCAGGTTGACGTCTCGAAATTTATTTGCGTTACAAAAATATTGGCTGAGTAAAGCTGCGTTCACATATATGACAAAAATCGATCTTGTGTTATTTTGATGTGGGTGTTAGCATATGTACACGAACATTATACGAATACGACATCCACCAAAATAAGTGGGATATTGGCCCTTCGTTGACCAATTGACGGCGTCATGACCTGCCCACAAAATGACAAAATCAGCATGTCGTTATCATTTTTGTTCATAGTTTAAACATATATAGGTCCTACGTATAGGCAAGGCGATTATGGTCATACCTGTGTAAATGTTTGTATTTTCATATTTACTGGTTGTAATTGTATGTAGGCCCTATGCGTGTGCTCTGAATTCATTTACTATTTTTTTAGTTAGGTCAATGTACTAAACCGTCCCAGTCTGTATCATAATGTTGGTCATTTTTGTGTCTGCAAATATGATGCTTTTTTGTCATTTGAAGCTGGAAATTGCGTTAGCAATTCCAGCTTCAAATGATGAAAAATTGTAACTAACACAATAAAGCTGAATGACGGTTGAGACTGCTGTGAATATTGTATTTTTTAACATCAATTTCTGCTCAGTCAAATCAGTGACTGATTACTGTATGGGTTCTCTAATACGCTGCCACTAATGTCTCTGTACTGTAGTCGAGGCTATCATTACATGATCATTATCTGTGTTTATTACTGGCATTATATGGAGACAATCTAATTAGGCGAATCCATACCAGTCAATTATGCAATTATACCTGATGTTTACGCCATAACCACCGGGACGTGATTAGCATGCAATCTAGATGACGGATACGTTTAGAAAATGCTGTTATTTTTATTATAAAACACGTTCCCGGTAGACACGCTACGTTGCCCCAGTGATGATGACATGTTTCCTCGCACACTGCTCAGTGGTTTTCACTATGATAGTTGGGCGGGGACACTGGTGCAGTGGTTAAAGCTGTCTGCAAAAATCGGCGATCGCGGGTTCAAACCCCACTCTGGACTTCAAGTTTCAAAAAAGCAAATTGTTTCTTCTCCCCTCATTCGTAATAATTCAATATTGTGGAGAGCCTCCGTGACCGAGAGGTAGCGTGCTCAGCATCAGACCGCCCGGGCTCGAATTTCGACATGTGTCTGGAGGGCAGTGTCATCTCATTCATCTCACCATCCTCAGGCCCTGTTTAGCCTATATGTGCACAAAGGTGGCCTAAAACCCCATTCATTTTATTTCATTTAATTTACTATGATATCGATATATATTTCGATATCAGCCGATATCGCACTTTTGTTGTAGTTTGAAATGCAATCTATAACAGTCAAGACACGTGTGAAAATACAAACGTTGTTGAACTGTCATCCGATTCAATACAGCACTGGTCCAGCGAATAAGGTGTTTGCCTGAAGGCTCACACCTCACTCGTTGAATCAGTGTTGTATTTCCCCATATTGCACTCAAATGATCAGACGCTGGTCCAATAGTGTACAAACTATATGGCAACGTATCGTGCACTTGTTTTATTGTGTTCAGATATTGTGAGAGTGACTGACCCAGAGCCTCTGCATGCGATTGGTCAAGATGGAAATCTCGACCAATCACAGACCAAGAGAAGCAAATTTTGTAAAGTGAACTTTCTGAATGCAACACTTAACCAGTTCCATTCAAAGTAATTCAAATTACTGATTTATTGTTTACGTATTTAAAAAAATACATCCACATAATATCAAAATTTGCTAAAATGAATATAATTTAAATTGCTTAGACTCTCTGGAAAAAGGGGTTCTTGTCTAGTCTTTTGTGTATGGTAAATAATGTTCCGCGTTTTCTCTAGTATTATTACACACTCTATTACTATTAAGCAAATAAATATGGAAGTGCTGAATCGAGAACAGATTATTTTTACTGAATCAAGCAAGTACCCTTTTGTCACTTCAGCAGAGGTGAAAACAAGGAAGACCTACTGGCCAGTTTATTTTTAGAAGCGAGGAAAATAGTGTTCAACTAATTTTCTACTTCTGCAAACACTGCTGAAAAACATGTGTGCGTGGTGTTAGAACAGGTTTAGTTGGGCAAATGTTAGTCGAGAACGTGAATGACGCTGAACCAGAGTTAAATTAACGTTTGCAGACCAATCCTGTAGTTTGGTTCCAGGAAGCACAATATGTTAATCCAATGGTGGTGTAATGCTCGGTCACCGTCTTCGACGATGGCCCAGCGTTGCACCACCGTTGAATTAACATCGCACTTGTACTGTTGTTGTTCTGGGCTGCGGCTATTGATCTCAGATACAGCACTCATGTAAGGAGAAGCGTTACCCATGCGTTGTGACAACGCGCTCTTGTTCTCTGTCTACTTGTGGTTGAGCACTTATCTAAGGACCAGCGTTACCCATGCGTTGTGACAACGCGCCCCTGTTCTGTGTCTACTTGTGGTATTGATGACTTGCCTAGTTGAGTGGACTGGCTGCAGACATGTAGACTACTTTGCCGTGTCATCTGCCCACTCAGACCGTATTGAACCCAGAAGACACGATGCGAGAAGGTGGAATTAATGCTGGGCCAGCTTCGTAGACGCTGGCCCAACATCAAGCCAGAATTGGGTGGATGAATGGTGTTTACAGGGAAATCCTGAGAAGACATGAGACGCTCATAGAATGCGGAGTTAATGCTCGGCCAGTATCGTAGACGGTGGCCCAACATAAGGCCAGCATTGTTTGATGGTGATCCTCAGCAGATACGGGAACATCACGCAACGCAGGGTTAATGTTGGGCCAGGATCAACACTAACCCTTAAAACGCTGAAAAAATTGGCATAAAGCATGAAGACCAAAGGGTTTTTTCAATTTGAAATGATCATAAATGTCTTAGTTACCTCTTCCTGTTTGATTTAAATACCTATATGTGATGGGGCTACGGCCAATATAATTTTTTACTCTTTCAGTTCAGTGCGGGGATTGAATTAAGACATCAGATTCTGCGTATAAAGGCGATGTCTTCCTAGCATACATGAGACATTAAGCCAATGTTGTTTTAATGTTGGTCCACCGTCTCTGACGCTGGATCAACATTAAAACTACAACGGCTGAATGTCTCGTGTTTGCTGGGTCGTTCTTGTTAGATCCTCTATACTGCCTGTCCTGTCCACTCGTCTTCTGGTGAACATTAGCCTAATACACCCTTTTCAATAAGAACACGCCACTCAGTAGCCAAAGCTAAACTTTGCTCAGACTAATATTCACCGCCGACTCGTGCAAAGAGTGTATTGTACAATACTTCTGCTGGGGTTGTTGTTCTTGTGTTCTCGGACATGTATGGTATTCTACTCTAGTTTAAAAGACAACTGAATGACGGCAATGATTAGCTAATCTAGTCATGCTACAGGCTTGGTCCTATCTTTCTCCCCGATTTATTTCTCACATAATTTATTTATTAAACTGTTTAAACTGTTTCTCGATAATTATTATTAATTATATTTGTGATGCATGCATAGGGTAGATGTTATTTATATTTCAATTATATAGGTGTTTTTATTAAATAATCAAACCGCTCGGGAAGACGAGACGCCGTATTGAGCCGCCTAAAATCTATTGGATGCCTCGAGTAATGACATTGTATTCCTACCACCCGTTGGATTTCTCACACAGGGCCATTTCATAATAACTATTACAACGAAGAACCAACATTAAAACAGCATCGATTTAACGTATTATGTTTGCTGGTCATGATACTCAATGTTGGTTTAATGCTGGTCCAGCGTCGCAGACGGTGGACCAGCATTAAACCAGCATTGGTTCAACGTCTTGTGCATGCTGGGTGTGTACTGGCCAATGCTGCACCATCACCTATGATGTCAGCTCAACATCAGCTCAGTATTGGGTCAATATCTGGCGCTTGCTGGATAGAGATGACGTCTTTTATCTATTGCAATCCGTAGGCAGGACATGCCTAGATCGGGATACGTGGTACTCGATCCATCCTTTCACCCTAATCACTGATACTGTTACTGCCCTCAGGCATGGACGGCCCTGGATACCGTAATAAATACGGTGATGAAAAAAGCCAATCATTCCCATCTCACTGCATTACTTTTTAGTTACCTATTCAGGTAATGAAGTGTAAAGAGATACTGTTAATTAGTATCGATCGCCTGCAACAAGAATGCGAAATAAACGTAGATAATTATGTCAAAACTACCAGTGCTCAACCAGGCCCCATTCAAATTACTGCTCATTTTGCCACTAACTGGAGCAATAGGTATAGATAATTAAATCAAAACTACCACTGCTCAACCAGGCCCCCATTCAGATTACTGCTTATTTTGCCACTAATAAAAGTAATATGTCTAAAATGTATACTAATAAAAGTAAAATTATTACGAATTTTATAAAATATTTAAGTTTAGTATATATTAACCATTTCACCGTTAAGCACGATTATAATAATGTTATAAATCTGTTTTATTATCGGGTGACATCACAGCTCCTCAGAATGACATATGTGTTTACACATCGAAATTTGCAAATGTTTGGTCCCAGATTAAACAAGTATTAGTAATTTTCAACCACTTGAAGTTGTGGGTCGCGGTAGAAACACAACTTCAATTAGGTAAAAAATAAAATTATTTAATTTAGCCAGCTAAGGACTAAAAAACGAAACCTTGTGGCTTATCATTGCAATGGACTGGATCATTTTCTAGAAAAAAATTCTTTAAAATTATGTAATTAAAGTTGTTTAATTTTTTATTTTTATTTTTAGCGATAGTGCCTCAAAATGCAGAGCGCGAACTGATGATGCCTTCATTCCAGGACCATTAGCCCGAAAACAGCTGAAACCCGGACAAAATTCATAACAACATACAGAGGCATCTAGATTAACATTTTAAAAGTCCCCGAAAATCAGGTGGAGCCTGTTGAGAAATTCAAGATGGCCGCCAAGATAGCAATTTAATCCTTATGACAATACATCGGCGGCCATCTTGGACACCATCTTGGATTAGAAAAGCGTTAAATGGCCATCAATATTGTCCGAGAGTAGTCGAGATAGACTTACTGACCACAAAATTAGTTAAAATAGTATATTACAAACAAAAATTGAGGTAAAACTGACAGCTTCACACAAATTCCTAGATATGATAATATGGCGGCGGCCATCTTGGACGAATTTCTCGAAAAGCTCCATGTGGATTTTCGGGGACTTTTAATATGTTAATATAGGTACCTCTGGGAACCTTTTTAGAAAAAATAGCTTGTTTTGAATTTTGTCCGTGTATACGTCTAATGCTCCTGGACTACTTCGTGGTGTCTGGCACATCGCCATGCAAAAAAAAACACTTCTCGTCTCTGTCACTCACCTAACCCTCCAAGTGCTCTACTGCACAATTTATTTTTTTACACACTTCAAGTTGTGTCTCGCTACCGCGACCAACAACTTCAAGTGGTAAAAAATTACCAACATTTGTATAAATTAAATAAAAACGTATGCTGATCTCGCAATTGTGATGCTCTCTTCTCTTCAAATTTGAAAGACAAATACCAAGGCTGAAAGGGTTTCAGAACGAAAATGTTGATGAAACTTTTTTAATAATAAAAATATCTTCATTTCAATATCTTCATTTACCACCCACTTCAAGTCATCTTCATACACTACAAGTCGAGAATTGCGACAGCAATTCGCGGCTTGTAGTGGATGAAGATGACAATGGTGAATTCGGGCTTGAAAGGGTAATTTTTCCGAAATGGGTCGCAGACTATGGGCTAAAACTAATACAGCATACTGCAATTTTCTTGTATTTTGTCCGGTTGCTGTACACACAATATTTAAAGCAATGGGTTGCCGCAGCACTGAGAAAAGAACCATGACACTGACCAATCGTCTACCTGCAGTAAAATGAATGAATTTTTGATTTGTTGACGATTTATGATGCTAGAAGGTTAATCTCCTGGGGCACAAAGCATTTGAAAAATCAACGCGTTGAATGGAAAAATGGGGCCTTTAGTCCTTTTTTGCGCGAGCACACGGGCTAATCTGGACCAGGAGTAACGTTACCTCTCGAGGATGAATCAGATGGCACTGATATCCAAACAAAGGACACGAAAATCTAACCCTGACGCTCTGACGACGAGCACACTACCTCTCGGTCGCGTTGACTCCCCACAATTTTTAAGGATGGTTGAGCTCCAGTGTGACAGACATGCAGTTTTAGCCACCACAGCAGGGCCCCAGTCTTCTCTGGGTTTGCAGGAGACCCAATGATCCTGCATTGCTGGACCACCGTCTACGACGCTGGCCCAGTGATAAAGGAGCATTAGCCGATGTATCATGTTGAGCCAGTGCTAGATTAATGCTGGTCCAACGTAAACGACGTTGGATCAACATTCAACCAGCATTGGTCTTCTGTTTGCTGGAAAGCTTCATACTGGATCAGACAGTGTCCAATGCAGACACCGACGCCCACTCTCAGAATGGCTGGATGGACACGTGCTACTGCCATGCCATATACAGGTATAATATCTAAGGCCAGTCTAAATAGGATTTTTTGAGGCAAGCAAGATAATACCGGATTATTGTAATGGTGAGACAGTTTCCCCTTTTTAAAAAAAATTCAATTGTGATAATCGTCTGAAAACTATTCTGTGTATCAAATTATTGTGATTCATCTTTAATGAATATCATTGATGAAATATTCTCATGGATAAGCAATAATATGTCATCATGTTAGATTATTACATACATTATTACAAATGGTAGGGCACTATCGTGACTGACACATAGCGTTTGAATCATGTGTCTGCTTATTAATTAATTAATCAATTAATTAATTAAACAATAATTAATTTATTTATTTATTAATTAATTTATTAATTAATTCATTCCTTCATTCATTCATTCATTCATTCATTCATTCATTCATTCAAATGAAAAATATAAAATCAACATTTGGTTAACGCCTGTTGTTTGCTGTGAAATGTAGAAGAAAAATACGAGAAATTGAATCAAATGTGACTGATCGTCTGGTGTTTGAAACTGAAACAAGACATTGAACCAATCTTGATATGATGGCGGGTCACCGTCTACGACGCTGGCCCACCATCAAATCAGCATTGGGTTTGCCTTCGGTTTGCTGGGCACGTGACCTGAGCAGTGAGTCCAGTCTCTCATTCTGTTTTATACGTGGGCAACACTCCAGCTCTCTGGCCAGAGATCTCAACGATAAACCCATAGTAAACGACCTCCACTTAGCAAAACTCAGCGATTCAGGTTAAAAAAGTGATTTTTGCTTCAGACATGTAGCCACACAACACAGCACATAGTGGCAATAAATGTGACACACTGGAGCAAATTAAACCTTAAAGGGACAGACTGGATCAAACCCCGTAGATGTATGAGCTGTCACTGTCTCAGAGGTACAACGTTTTTGTTGGGGAGTGTAGGGCAGCAATCTTGGATTTGTTTCCTTTGCGTCTTCCTGTATCTTTATGCATAGCAGGCAGTTCCAAAATGTTATTTTCAGAAAATGGCATATGTTATTATTTACATGAAAAGTATTAATAATAAGCATAATTTAGTATATATTTTAATTATTAACCAATATATGTGTGCTTACAGTAGTAAGCTTAATTATTGTATTTTCTTAAAAATGAAAAAAAAAATCGAGAGCCTCCAGTTGGATGGGCATCTACCTTGGCCATTGTAGCATTTTGATACAAATCAGAACTCTCCTCGTGGTGTTCATTTCTACAGTCGATGACTGTGACCTATCCGGCAAGAATAGAAATATATGTACCATAAATGCTGACGATTTCGTCGATTTCCGCCGCGTCGGAAGCTGTCGTAAAGACTGAACATGTTCAGTCTTAGTCATGACCCGTCTTAGCTGTCGTAGACGGTCGTTGGGGTGTGGCATGTCCTGCGACGTGATCGTAATGTCTCAATGTTGTTTCCGAAACAACCACTAGGGGGCCTACATTGTCAGCACTAGGATCGCTGCTATAGCTTACGACGACAAGTCGGTAACAGTCTTTCTGGTGTGACATCCTGCGGTCGTAGAGCCAGCTTATCTGCGACTTTCTAGAACCTGCCACGACGATCGCGTTTTAAGCAATTGCGTGGGGTCTTTGCCGTCTTTGCCGTGTGGGGGAGCCTTAAGGTCTATGGCGCTGCGCTAATATTTGAATTACCGGTGTTATATGTGTGTGGGGTTAATGAAGCTTTAATTTTTTGGCCTAGACTCCCCTAACTGTTAAAATGTGTGTGCGCTGTGTCAATTCCTACACGGTACTGTGCACCATAGAGAATCATTGACCTCATGGACCAAGAATATAGTATTCTGCTCCCAATCAAGCAAAGCCTGTCACATGATGAGATCAGGCAATCAACACCGTCATTATTAAATAATCATGCTTCGATAAGAATATAGTATAACCCCGATTTCGGACTTTCTTTTGTCGCAATTTTGCGACAAACAGTATCCCCTCACCCTGTTAGCCAATGCTGCGTGCCAGGTCACATCCAGTAAAGCTAGCCTGTCACTTGGTAACGACATGGTTTGACTTTATCCGGGACCATTGATTGACAATGCTTTCACGTAATCAATGCTCCCACTACTTCTGTTTATTACATAATTATAGAAGACATGTCACATCGAGCATGAGACGTTTAGGCAATGCTGGTTAAACCAGCATTGGGTCAACATCTCGTGTTTGCTGCGAACAGCAAACATAGAATGCCGCTCCAGTGTTGGCTTATTGTTGGGCCAGCGTCGTAGACGATTAATCAACGTTGAACTAACACTAGGGTGACGTTCCATGTTTGCTTGGATGACCTCCTGACCCTCCTACACCCACGTTTCACCTGTATATTATACTGTATTATATATTAGCTGCTGCAATATGTACTCGCAGTCCCTGTGACGTATGTTGTATGGTGCGACCCCATCCCCTCTTGGGTATGAAGCAGCTTCAACATGGGTCTTCCACAGCTCTCGCGGCCCCTACCCCTGACCGCGATATCTAACCATGTATGGTGCAACCCCTTCACCTCTTCAATAGTATAAATGAAATGAATGGGGTCTTAGGCCACCTTTGTACATATATAGGCTAAACTGGGTCAGGAAAACCTCCTGAGGATGTTAAGATGAGTGGGATGACACTGCCCTCCAGACACAGGATTCGCAATTCGAGCCCTGGCGGTCTAAGGCCGAGCACGCTACATCTCGGTCACGGAGGCTCCCACAATATTGAATCTTTAGAGTGAGCGGGGGAGAAACATTTTGTTTCTTTGAAAATTGAAGAACAGAGTGGGGTTAGAACCCGCGATCTCCGACTTTTCAAGCAGGCAGCTTCAACCACTACACTAGGGGCCTCGCCCTCCTATGAGTAGTAGTAGTAACACATGTATTGTTTCTTCTGTCTCACAATGTGTAATAACAGGTCACACATGACTGAGCTGTGAAAGACAATAAAGTACATAAAAGCAGACATTCATACTGGAATTAATACATAATTAATGCATAGTTTATCCAAACTATCTTGCAAATCATATGTGAATTTGTATTACTATGTTCGCAGGAATTGAAGAATGAAAGAAAAGTGAATGATGCTGCATTAGAAAGAAGGCTGTGGAAATATTCTTAACGCGTTTGACGCAGATCTTAGAAAAAAAGCTACAATACAAATAAATTACAAATCTGTTTTCGTTTCTATATCATCTATATACTTTTTGTTTGTTAGTTTTTGTTATTACTGCCCCTTGAGCTTACAATGTAGTTTTTTGTTCCCACAATATGCACAATAAAAGGTATATTATCTGAACTATAGCATGTCATGAAAAATATAGCATTACGTTTATTGGACAACAAATGAGGGTTATCTAATATTAATATGGTTGGGTTGTCTTTTTACAATTATTCATGTGCATGCTGAACCAGGTGTTATGTTCCGTCGGTATGTAGGTATAACATGTAGAATGAGATATTCCTTAACAAATATGACAATGCCATGCTGACAGTCAGTTAGAGTTTTGCTTCACGAGATACTATGTTTTTCTCCAGGACATCTGGTGCCTGATAAAATAATTATTCAGTTACGTTTTTATCCCTTTATCCCCCAAATTTACATGGGTGAAAATTACTAATATTTGTTTAATTCAAGACCAAACATTAGCTAATTTTGATGTTTGACAGGGATTAATTTATCTAAAATGAAAGTGATTGCATCGGCTGATAAGACGATTTAAAAACAATATTAGTTGTACTTAGGGCTTAAAGGGTCAATTGCTAACACATCTTTTGTCGGATTCACATTAACCATGGTGAATTATTTCTCCGATTTCTCAGTCAATTCTCAACCAATTTCCTGAAATTTTACACACACCATTTTCCATTCATGTCATGATTGCCCTGAATATTTGATAAGTATTGTAAAAGTTAAACCATAAGACATGCAGTAAACAAATACAAATGTTACCCTCTATAAACCCATCAGCTTCGTCTCAGAATGGTGATACATGTCAAATGCTCTAACTTCTAGAATACTTCTCACAACTTTGCAAAACTTCCAGGGTAGTCGCGCCATGGATGGAAAATAGTGTGTGTAAAATGTCATGAAAATTGGTTGAGAATTGACTGAGGAATCCGCGAAATTCATTCCCCTTGGTTGATTAATTTAACAAACACACTTAAAGGGTCAACATTCGGAAGTTGCTAACCCAGAAAACACGAGTCATGACGCAAATGCTGAGTTAATGGAGGGCCAGCGTCAGGGACGGTGGGAGCGTAAAAAAACCTTGTTAATTCCTGCAAACAAGATGTTGATCCAATGCTGGGATAATGTTGCAAACGGCGGGCCATCCTTACATAAGCATTGTACAAAGGATACGTGTTTTTCTATGAGTGTACGCGTCCAGCAAACACAAGAAATTCACCTAATGTTGGTTCAATGCTGGGCCACCGTCTACGACGCTAGCCCAACGTTGAATCAACATGGGTCAATTTCTTGTGTTTGTGGGTCGCTCGCCATGCATTGGATTATCCGGATCATTATAATGGCATATTCATGTCGCTCCCAGCTGGCTACTCTAGCGTAAACATTAACAATACAATAACGATATTTCTAATGCATTATTCACAATCCACAACAATAAACCACCACACCACTTCTACATAATATGTTATATATATATTGACAAGTCAATTGTTAAACATGGTGTGGTCAAAAGCTAGATTAGTCACTTATGTGCAGGAATATTTAATGAATTCTACGCGTCCACCCCAACAAATGAACATCGATGTTTGGCACACTGGGTACTAGATTTTCACCTTACTTCATGTGATTTACAGCACGGTTATAACCGCTTACATTATTATTACTATTATCACTATTGTTATTTTGCTACTTCACATTTCACAGAAATTATAAATGTGTACTCCCCATCAGACTTACCCTCACTCGTTGATCATTTACGGCTGTGATGATTGTGGATATACGATTGGGTGCAGTGGATGAACTTTTATCACATCTGTCATCATTTCGATGACAAATTTGATTTGCTCAGAACACACAATCAGATTTGAACATGTGCGGTATGCAGAGGTATGCGGCACTCATTACACAAATTGCTCAATTATTTGATTCCTTATCAACCTCGGACCTCTATGGGGCAGAAGTGATGCATGTAAAATATCAAATTCCGTAATGTCATGGTTCATCGGTTGAACGGTCTGGGACACATGTGAGTAAGTTCCGAAGTTCTCAAGCTCAAAAGTTCCGACGTTCACGGAGCTTCATGCTCCGATGTTCCTAGGTTTCAAATATCTAAAAACATCTTGGACGAGAATAATAGAGATACGTAGCGCTGCATGTTTTTTGCATTTTGCAAGTGTTTTCAACCGAAGGAATCTTATCCACATCTCAACATTGAAGAAAAGTGCGATCATCAATAAGGCTCACACGTTATGTATTGAGCAAATGCGGTATTTTCAACGCTTTTTTATTTTCTAACACGATCAAATTAATACTTAGACCAACAAACATGTCATTGATTGTCAAAATCTATTTAAAAACAATTATTGCGAGTTAGGGTGATACAAACAATATGGGTTTGAAAATTTGCAAATTAATTTGAAGGTAAAAAAATATTCCTGTTTTTTTCTTTTCAATACGTGGTTAGGGTTTGTTCCATTTGGACTAAGCTTATGACGTGATCCATGGAATTATAAGTGAGGCAGCGCACACGAAATCAACATCAATCGCTACAAGTTGCTAGCCAAAATAAGCGTATTCTTGATCGTATTCGTGTTCGTGTATATGTGAACACCCGCACCATAATGATATAAAAGAGATTTTCGTGTTCGTGTATATGTAAACACCCACACCAAAATGAGCTCATTTTACCCATTTTGCACTCCCGAAAAAAAAGCCAAATTCACAAACATGCTATCTATTTTTGCTGGCTTTTGAATTGGCTTAGAACTTACATAATTATTTATTTGATTTGGCTGCTATTACGCATATTTTTTCCTGAAGGATACACCAGAAGATAAAATATAACTGCATAAACAGCTTTATCAGTAAAATCATGTGAAAATGAGGTATTGCACCAAACTATACCTCGTTCAAAAGTTAAGGCTTTACTGTGACGCTGGGCGGCTATTTTGAATTAAATGATCCAAAATGGCCGCCAAAACATTCCAAGATGATTTTTTCACACCCCGACACAATGAACAACAACAAAAAACATGTTGGTAATAATATAAAATTACACAATATCACATGAATAGGATGAATCTGAATACGAACACGAATGGCACAAATCCCTCTTATCCCAACAGGGTTGCATGGTAATAGTACTGAAGGGTTCTTTAAAAAAAAACCTATATTGTTTAGAGTGTAGGGCTGTCAAGCAGTGCCACCCTTGATGTGTGCAGCCTATCCATGGCGTGACTGGTGACACTATGGACGTCTTTGATATCAAGTCAAGGGAGAACGCGGAGCTACACAAAGTCTGGACCACAGTGACATCAGCTGTGATGGCAAAGCCAAACAACAGTATCAGCTTACTTGTAAAGTAAGCAGATACTGCCTTTTGGCTTTGCACGACAGAGCTAATGGACAGCGCCTGTTAGATCCACTGTGTGTGACCTACGTCAGTCAGAGGGGGGGGGAGGGGGCAGGTGAGAGAGGAATCCCTAACGTATACCAGTATCCGGATCAGTGCTGGCACAGCATCAGGGACGTTAACAATTTCAGCGCGGGGACCGTGTATAGACGTCAGAATATGACGTCTATAAACGTCAGATTCTGACGTCTATAGTCGACCCTGTACAGAAAGAGTAAAATATGTCTAATGGCCGTAGACCCACAACATTGGTATTCAAATGAAGCGGGAAAATCTAACCGAGATATTTATGATCATTTCAAAATTGAAAAACATCGGGATTCGTTTTCCGGTCTCGGCGGTTTGGAAGAAACGAAAATGTTTCTTCCCCATCCACTCTTAAAACTCAGTATTGTGGGGAGCCTCCATGATCGAGAGGTAGCGTGCTCGGCCTCAGACCTCCAGGGTTTGAATTTCGTGTCTGGAGGGCAGTGTCATCTCACCATCCTCAGGAGGTTCTCCTGGCCCAATTTAGCCCGTATGTGCACAAAAGTGGCCTAAAGCCCAATTCATCTCATTTAATTATACAAAAGTATTTCAGCGCTTTAAGGGTTGAGCCAGAGTTCAGCCGGTGTTGAGCTCCCCGCATCGCGTGTATCGGGATGTTTCACAGTGGAATGCACATCCCTGGCTTTTACCGTTCACCTTGACAATTTCTAGATACACGCGTGAAGTTGGCGTTACCTGTTTTCGTTTGTGCAACGTCTGCAGACGCTGCAACAACGAAACGCCAACGAATAGTCCATTTACAATCAGAACCAGTTTTAGCAGAATGACGCAGAAAAAAACACATTAACAATGAAAAAAACCTAATTATTAGGCAGCACACAATATTATGCCTCTCTATGTGTTCTTTTGGTGTGGTGATCACATTATACACGAACACGTAACGATTACTAACACGAACAAGTTTATTTGGATCGCACCATGCAGCGAGTCATACCGTATTCATATACGACGCCGTACTAGGAATGCCATAGATGTCGTCATTATTTTGGTCTAAACGAAAAAAAAATTGAAAAGCCACTATTTTTTTAAGTGCATTTTTTTCAGTAAATCAAGACAATTGTATTTATTTATTCTTAAGAAACGTTAGCATAATTTCTTAAAAATAAAATGAATTTCTAAAATTAAAAACTAATTACAAAATGTTAAAAAAATGTACCCTATTTTTTAATAGTTTGATAATAATTGTTTTTTTAAATTGCTAAAATACTAAATTAGGTGTTTAATTAAAAAATAAAATAAATTTGGTTTAAATAGATTCCAGAGTGCTAAACGTACCGCACTTTGTAACGCTGTGTGATTGTGAACACTCTGTCACTTGAAGTAAACATGTCAATCAGGCAGCTGGAATTATTTGTTATTAACACTCGTATCAGAAACTAGACACCAATATCTCCAATCACCGAGTATCATGTCCACTTTCAACCAGGGTTGGTTTAATGTTGGGCCAACATTAACCCTTACAGCGCTGGGATCGTCTTTAGACGTCACAATCTGACGTCTAATGACGTCAGATTATGACGTCTAAAGACGATCCCCGCACTGAAAGTATTAACAAGTATAATTACTGTATAAATCCATAACATAGTTATTCAAACGAAGCAGAACGACCTAACTAAGACATGTGGGATGATTTCAAATTGAATTAACCTCTTGGTCTCCATGGTTTAAAAACAAGACCATTTCAGCGCGATAAGGGTTAAGCGAATATAGGTTATACGTGTCTTGTTCCCTGGGACCTCCAGCCATTGCTGTTACAGCACAGAGGAAGCTTTTCATGTTAACACGCCGCACGTGTGATGTGGTGTGATGTGGCACGCGCATTGTTGTGTCGTAACATCATATCACCTTTCTGAAATGCTGATTTTGTAAGCTGCATCTGCTTAAATACGTTGCCATAGCTACCAATTAACCAGCACCCAGTCGCCCAGTTTTCACCTGTTTGACAACTTGATGTACAAAATCAGAGAACCCGCCGACTATATAAATCACTTAGAATATTACGTAATCACTAATAACTCTGGCAGAATACGGAAAGTGTATAATTTTTTCATGTTCGTACAATTTAATACCACCATTGTTGCAAATATTAAATTAAACAATAGTGCATTTGGAATTTCAAATTAAAGTTTTGAGTAAATGCTTCAAAAACATGCCGTATATGTTCGCACCCTGTAACCGAAGTTTTATGACATTTTTGGCATTTAAAACAACCCTTGTCTCGACACTAACATGATGAATCACAGCTGACCCTGGGAAGTTAGACACAAAGTACATGTATATGCATACTACCAAATACATCGTATGACCAACTTTAACCAGTCATAGTGAATATTATTTTCATGTGTATCGCCTCCCATTTCTATGGAATAATTGACTGCCATTATTTTATATTATTGGGAACTCTTTACCATAGTACGCATGTGATAATTATTGTTAACCCTTTCATCGTGGAAGTCGACTTTATACGTCAGGATCTGACGTCTACAGACGTCGTCTACAGTGTTAAGGATCGACATAAGACGTCAGAATCTGCCGTCTGTAGACATTAGATTCTGACGTCTAAAATCGATCCCCGCAGTGAAAGAATTAAATATTTATAATAGCCGTAGACCCATAACATAGGCATTCAAATGAAGCAGAAAGAGCTAATTAAGACATTTATAATAATTTCAAAAAAAAAAAATTGTCCATGGCTTATACAAAAATATTTCAACGTTGTAAGTGTTGAATATATTATATTTAAATTGCTCCTTTTATCAGCTGTCGTCACGTCTCCTATTTGTTTATGTGGGATGAAATACACGAAAGTCTGGGTATTTCATATTGCCGCACGCAGCCAGATTTAATCTAATTTTGGTGTGTCACGTCTCACCTGCGCTGTAAGTGACTTAATTATCACATAATGTAATATAGGTAATCATATTTCCATATGCAGCACACACGAGAAGATGAGCCAAAGAAAATCAATCATACCTAGATTCAATTACTAAGAGAAAAACAGCTCAAGTAACATGGACATCAATATCATTCTGAATTCAGATCTTTGCAGGGGATATTGATCAATCGTGTAGTTATTGCTTTGTCTTTTCTGCAAAACATAATTCTCCGGAGAGAGCTTCTGTCATTAAAATGATCGACAAAAACACAATTTTAATACATTACTATTACCTGATTAGGCCTACATCACTCAAACCGAAATTATTCCAGTTTGTCCAGAGGTGTGATTGGCAGTCAATCATTTCCAATGTTGTTTTCATTTAATAAGTTATTAGATATTTTGTTATATATATTGTTATGAAAATGAAGATGGTATGCCTACTGCTACTCTTAATTGACTAAACTAATTATAATTGGTTTACAGTGATCTACGATGACACATCGTCGATAGGGTGAGGAGTTATTATCAATCTAATCTGAACGCAAACGATTTAGCATTGTGTTGAATATCTGTTACCGAGAGGTAGCATGTTAAATCTGAGACTTCCTGGTCAGTACTCGAATTTCGAATCCTATGTCTGGGGGCAGTGTTATTTGATTCATATCACCGTCCTTTGAAGGTTCTCATGGTCCAGTTTAACCTGTATATAGCAAAAATGATCTAAAACACTCTTCATTTATTCGTTCGTTCGTTCGTTCGCTCGTTCGTTCATTCATTCATTCATTCATTCATTCATTCATTCATTCATTCATTCATTCATTCATTCATTCATTCATTCATTCATTTATTCATTCATTATAAATGAATGAATGAATGAATGAATGAATGAATGAATGAATGAATGAATGAATGAATGAATCCATTCGTTCATTCATTCATTCATTCATTCATTCATTCATTCATTCATTCATTCATTCATTCATTTATTCATTCATTATAAATGAATGAATGAATGAATGAATCCATTCATTCATTCATTCATTCATTCATTCATTCATTCATTCATTCATTCATTCATTCATTCATTCATTCATTCATTCATTTATTCATTCATTCATTCATTCATTTATTCATTCATTCATTCATTCATTCATTCATTCATTCATTCATTCATTCATTCATTCATTCATTCATTCATTTATTCATTCATTCATTCATTTATTCATTCATTCATTCATTCATTCATTCATACATTCATTCATTTATTCATTCATTCATTCATTCATTCATTCATTCATTCATGCAACATAATCAGTCGTAACTTCAAGTAAACCATGTCAATAAGACAGCTGAAATACTTTGTTATTGACACTCATATCAGAAATGAGACACCAATATCCCCAATCGACCAGTATCAGGTCCACTTTCACCTACAGTTTGTTCAGTGTTGGGCCAACGTCGCAGAATGTGTGCCAACATTAAACCAACATTGGTTTATTGTGTCGTATTGACTGGGAGCTATATTCTGTGTCGCTACATCACAGGGAAACACTAACATCTCAGCAAACACCAGACGTTGAACCGATGGTGGGTCGATGTTGGCCCACCGTCGTAGACGATGGGCCAACATCGACCCAACATTGGTTTAACGTCTCATGTTTGCTAAGATAACACAGAGAAAACCAGTCACATTATAACACCCCGCACGTGGGATGTAGAACCAGCATTGACTAAAACAGGTGTCGTAACATCATATCACCAAATGCTAATTCAGTGAAATGTATCTGCTTATATAAGTAGTCATAGTTACCAATTAGCCAGGATCCACCGGTTACTATGTACGAAACAAGAGCACCCCACTGACTATTATATTATACTATATCATCACTCATGAAACATGCCAGAAACAAGAGCACACTCTATAGACACGATGTTATATTATTGGTGTCCTTAGAACTCCAATAATATAAAATCGTGATTAATATTCACTTCTATTTGATAATTATGCTCCATACGTGACTTAATTATCACATACAATAATCATGTTTCCATTGTGCAGTACACAGGCCCACCAGGACATGAGCAAGAGGGAGAAAATGATACATAGATTCAATTAGGATGAGAAAAAGTGCTGGACTAACACCGCCATAAATAGTATTCTGCATTCAGATTTTCAAACAGAACAATGATTCGCCGTGTGTAGTTGATTGCTTTGTCTTTTTACAAAACTATACAGTAGGCATGATTAGGCCAGAGCTTCCGCCATTATAATGATTGGCAGAAAACAGCACTTCGGGGGAATTAGAGTTACGTCTTTCAAATTGAAATTATGTGTTATGAAATTGTGGTGTAGTTGCATTCATTCTTTTCAAAACCCTTTTCAACACTTTTTCTTTTCATAATATTTAGTTATCAATGACGAGTTGACTGATACCCGTGATTCATTGAGGTGTCCCATAACAAATACCCGATAAATGACTCAATTGGACGGTATTGAAAATAGTTTGCTAAGCTTAATGGCAGAAATGCATACTGTATTTCTGATATTTGCCAAATAAAAAATCACAATGCAAAATATATCACCTATTAGTAGACGCCTAAGAACACATATCGGTAACATGAAGCGAATGGTGTACATTTATTTCTAACGTTTACCCGTACAAACATTATGATTTATAGTTCTGACTCATCCAAGCTACATACTTTGGATCGAATTTGGATATAAATCTAAATATGAACATGGCAAAATGATAAAAAAATAAGACATTAGCTCCAGTTCTAAAACTAAGATGCATATAAATTAATTACAGTCGCCCACAGATGTTTTATGTTTTATTTGTTACCATCCTGTGTATTTTTCTGATTGTATTTTTACGTGTGATGACTTTATGATCTTAATGGTTTGTGGCATATACAATATCGTGACATATTTATCAATAAATTACCAGGACCAATTAATCAGTTGACAATCAGTGCGGTAGGTACTCCGCAACATGCCCTAAAGACCCAGCACACATGATACATTTGGCCAATGCTGGCTTGATGTTGGTCCACCGTCTACGACTCTGACCCAACATTAAGCCAGCATTGGGTTAATGAATCCTGATGGCTGAGGAGGCCGTGACTTGAGTGCGTTAGATCTCAGTGATCAATCTGTGGCGTGACCTACTGGAAGGAATGGGAACCAAAGTAATGGATATGGCAAGCCGTACAACAGACAAAGACACATCTTTCACGTAGCCAAGGTTCAGGTACGTTAAGTATACTAGAACCACACGTAGTCAGGGCTCGGCTAAACGTAGGCACCCACGGCATGGCTCGGGTAAACGTAGCCAATGTGAGTTACACATATTCAAGGCTCGGCTACACGTAGGCATTGCTCGGGTAAACGTAGCCAATGTTAAGTTACACATATTTAAGGCTCTGCTACACGTAGCCAACCCTGGCTCAGCAATAGTTATATGTAGCCAAGGTTCTTCTGTACGTGGCCAATGCTCTGCTGTACGGTGACAAGTTTTTGTAATACATAGCCAAGGCTCTGTTACACGTAGCCAAGGCTCTGCTTTACGTAGCCAAGGCCTTGCTACACGTAACAAAATGTCTGCCACACGAAGCTAAGGCTCTACTATAATGTGCAAATGTTCTGCTACACGTAGCTAAGACTCTGCTATAATGTAGCCAATGTTCTGCTATAATGTAACCAAGACTCTGCTATAATGTAGCCAATGTTCTGCTATACTTAGCCAAGACTCTGCTATAATGTATCCAAGGCTTTGCTACACGTAGCCAAGCCTCTACTATGCATAGATATGTCCCTGCTAAGCGTGGTCAAGGCTCCTCTATACGTAACAAAGGCTCCGCTACAGGTAGCCAAGGCTCAGGCATACGTAGACATTACTCTGGTACACGTAGTCAAGGCTCTGCTAAACGTAGTAAAGGCTTTGCTACACGTAGCCAAAGCTCTGCTACACGTAGCCAAGGCTTTGCTATATGTAGCACCCATGCCAAGGCACGGGATACCATTCAATTATAGCAGCAATGTAGCTATAGGAAAGATACACAGCGAGATTCATGCATATTGTAGCTACGGCATACTTACATTAATGGCTACATCGGGAAATGAGATAAGCAAAAACATAACACACAACTTAAAAAACAAACAAACAAGCAAACGTACATAACCAAAAGAAAGCCAACAGAATTAATGCACAAATGAACGAGCGAACCATCGTGAGGAACAACTGAATAAATTGAAGAACAAAAAAATAAAACAAAAATGTATAGTCCGACATCATATGCACCAACAGCACTACGAACTAACATTTGAAAATATGAAGGGATTTAGTTATATAATATTATCAGATTACCAGATGATTTCCACTGGCTCTATGATCATGTTGAAAACGGCAACAAGTCTGTTTTTTTGTCCACATTATGATTGGGTGATGCAAACTGACAGACAACACGCCAACGTCCAATAATGACCCAGCTGCTCCACCCCACATAGCTCAGAGCAAACAGCAGACGGGCAACCAGTGGTGGATTAATGCTGGCCCAGCGTCGTGGACGCTTGACCAGCATTGATCCATCACCGTGTGAATGTCTTCAGTTTGCTGGGCTTGCAGGCTTGTATAATCAGTCCGGACTAATGTCAAACGCTAAGGAGGCTTTCTCTAATGACCAGGACAAGACACCACCACAGTAGCCAAGTAGAGCAATCCCAAATAGCGGAGGTTAGCACTGTAAGCTGTAAGCTTCTTCGTCGCATTATCATGATTATGCAGCACATGACATATTTTGAATATAATCCATTGATTTCAAAATCGTATAGCATGGATCATATAAAACATATTATACATGGATATTCCTAAAATCACAACATTTTTATCCACCTTGAATTTTAAATTGCGTCAGTAATTTACACCTGAAGGTTATTGCACATGAGAGTAAAATAGTAGTGTTAAAAATGTTAACAGGGTTAAGGCAATATCAAAATAATGTTGGATTTTAATTCAGACGTATGTAAGCGGAGGGATGCGATGGATGTCACGTAGACCACATTAGTGTGTGGCTTTGAAGGAGCGAACATAGATGAGCGATAGGTTAGATAAGATAAGATTTATTTATAGTCGCAAGTGTATACAGTAAAACATTAGCTAACAATAGCTATTTCAGCAACTTGTGATATAAAAACATGACATAGCAATAAAATCTAAAACAGGCAGTTTGGCTGACTCTGTTCTCTGAATCTGTATATTACGTGGCAGTACGCAATATTGTGTTATCGCGCCACGGGAGTAACTTAGCAAGGCCTGTTATCATTCATGGCCTTATATATGTGCCAAGTACTCCATATTGTGGATTTTTTGGGGTCTCGCCGGATGGAAACTGCGCCTACGTCCATTGAGGCTTTTTTACGTTCGACTCAAAGTCAGTCAGAAGAGCCATCTGATTTACGTGGTTCTCTGAGCCCCACGATAGTGTATGCGGCACCTGGCAGTCCCAGGCGGTCACCCATCCACTTATTAACCGGGCGCGACGTCGCTTAACTTCAGTGATCGAGCAGATATCGATGAGCCGTATTCCGTATATGTTCTGCAGATACCTGGAGCTTAGGTTGAAGGCTATTATTTTTTTTATCCTTGAGTGATCATCTATCAGAACATTTTTGACACTGGTATACTGTTCCATGCAGTGGTCCCCATTGACGTGATCGCTAGCGTGATGGACAACACAATCGTGTTAATTTGTTAATTCACTTGTGTTAATTGATAACGCATTGGTGCTAATCTGCTAACGCAATGGGGTTAATTTGCCAATGCATTGATGTTCATTGCTAACAAAATGGCGTTATTTTTCCAACGCAATGGTGTTAATTTGATATATCAAGGTTGTCAATTTGCCATCACCATGGTGTTAATTTGCTAACAAATTAGTTTATTTTACCGACGACACGATGGTGTTGATTTGCTAAGAAAATGGTGTTAATTTTCAAGCACAATGGTGTTTATTCGGTAAGATAAGGATGCTAATTTGTCATGATGGGTCCCACGTTTCACAGCTCTTCTTCTTAATGTACGAGGCCACCCTGAGGGCTCAGCCTGTATCCTAGCAAGACCGGCCCGGTGGCTCATTCGGTTCCGTTGTGGCTCGAAACTCAAACCCAGTAAACACAAAACATTTGTATAACATTTATACAATGTTGCTCCAACGTCGAAGACGTTGGGCCGACGTTGTATAAATGCTATACATATGTTTTGAGCTTGCTAGGGAGGTACTGGGTTTGAATTCCAGCAGAGTAGTATGTTTGTCATCGATGTTGTGCATATACAGCGCTCAAAACTGTCCAAAGGCATGAAGTGCTTAGTGCTGCCCATGGTACTCTGCACTATGCAGAACTTTCGAAAATATTAGAGCATAGTCCCGAGCTCGGGCTTCCTTCTGTCGCGATAGTTCCATGATTGTGCAGGAAGCGACGTAAAGCAATACTCACTCATGCATCTCACAAACTGGATACATTGAGTCAATATTGGTTTACTGTTCACCCACCGCCTAAGACGGTGCCTCAACGTCAATCGAGCATTGACTAAATATATCGTATTTGCGAGGCAAAAATGTGGCCAAAAGTGACCTAAATAGGGTCTATTAATTGATCCTAGGACGGAATTGTTTGATGCAGGTTCGGTTGTGGGTCAAAACTCAGAGGTACAGGGTTCAAATCCAAGCCAGGTCGGATGTTTGACATCGAGGTTGTGCATATACAGTGCTCCAAACTGTCCAGAGATATGGAGTATGTAGTGCTGTCTATGGTACTCAGATTGCATCATAAATAACATTTGAAAAGAGTCCCGACTTCGGGCTTCCTTCTATCGCGATATTGCCATGTTTGTGCAGAAAGCAACGTAAAGCATATTGATTTCACTGGCGTATCCAGCAAACCGGATACATTGAGCCGATATTGGTTTACTGTTCACCCACCGCCTAAGACGGTATCCCAACATTAATCCAACATTGGCAAAATATATCGTATTTGCGAGGCTAAAGTGTGGCCAAAAGTGACCTGAATATTCATTGATCCTAGGACGAAATTGTTTGATACATTTTCGAGAACATTCACGCCTGTGGCACAGCATTAACGCCAAACGTTGACCCAATGCTGGCATAATTTGATGCACCGTCTGCGATGCTGGCCCAACATTAGACCATCATCGTGTTCCTGGAATATGTCATATACCTTGCGAATTCGGATCAACTCTAGTAAACACAAAACATTTGTATAACAATTATACAATGTTGGACCAGCGTCTTCGACATTGGTCCAACATTGTATAAATGTTTTGTGTTTGCTGGGATGTTGGTCAGACTCCGAGCCAAATGACACTGCCAGGTCATCATGCACGGGTGACTAAGGCGGGAAGGGCCATTTGACTGGTTGACGATTGCCCTGTAATTGGATCTGGTGGGTACAAGCACAATGCCAATTCGCAATGGCTACATCAAGGACCAGCTTGATGAAGACAACTTTTGCCCAATGCCCCTTCTTGCCAGTGGATATCGCACAAAGGCCATGGGACGTCAGGAAAACATAAGAAAATGTTGTCTACATCGAGAGCCAACGTTGTGAGCCCTATATTTAGACAATGCTTATATTGTCCAATATGTCTGACTTGCTGCGGATACCCAACGCATGCAGCAAATAAAATAGGTTGAGCCAATTCTAGTTAAATCCTTTAACCGCAAAAATATTCAGTTGAAGTTGTGCTTGTTGATTGATGTCATGTTGTATCTTCAAAAGCTGGTACTTAACGTTCTAACTATAGAGAGTTGGTCAGCGTGGTCAGTCAGATCGAGGACAAGGAGGTTATATGGATAACCGCCTTGGTCAGATACTGCAAACCTTTGTCAAAATTAATTACCGTAATCCGGGTCCTGCATCCGGGTCGTATTCCGGAACATCCTAAAAAATATTGGATGATAGCATAGTAGTAGTATTACATTCATTGATATGGTTAGTCATCATTTATGACATCACAGATTCAACATATTCCATTCATTCATAAAGGTGGTTTGGTACATAGTAGCCTTCTCTTAGTTTATACAGAAATATTTCAGTGTTTTCAGGATAAAACAAATATTAGATAAACTCTGACAGGCCATATGAAGCTTGGTTTCTAAACCAATGTTGTTTTATTGTTGTCTGAGACGATGACCGGCCCAAAATACACCAATGGCTGCATGTACCATATCAGCAAACACAAAACATTTATATAACATTTATACAATGTTGGACCAACGTCTTCGACGTTGGTCCAACATTGTATAAATGTTATACAAAACATTGTTTTTGCTGGGATATCACTGTCACTGACCGCCTACGGAATGCCATGCACTTCCCGCCAAATCCCGTCACAAGGTAACACGGGATCCTCTGGCTACACGTCCCATGGATCCTCTCTGGATCGGACAATAATCAGTTGTCAAACACACCAGAATCAATCACCCCTCTCATATCCCGCTCTCGGTCACCTCTTATATGCCGCTACTCTCTCACACCCTCTCCCACCTACAGGCGTAATGACCCTACAGATACTAACCCCGGGATGTTGTAAAGTGTAATTTTGCATCGGTGAAAAAAATGACTCTATTTCCTACACATCAGCAATTTAGAACGTACATTTTCATGAAATTGTGTTAAAAATGGTCGCCGAATGTTCTTATTTTGTCAACACATCACAACAAGTTGAGAATTATGAAGATTCTAAAAGTAGAGGGTTGAGAGGGTTAGGCCAAAAGTATTTTTGTCCTTTTTGTAATCAAGTGGGGTTAACATCGCGGCTGGAAAAGTAGATTTCTCATCGATTGTTTTGTAGAAGGTGTGTGGTACAATCAATCTTTATGCGAGCAATAGACACATATTGCTGTCAGTGTGCAGCAAACATAATAAAGGCAGATAATATACAAAAAAATGAGGAGGCAATAGAATTTTGCTTAGAGTATTATACATCTATAATGTTCTACTAAAAAAAAATATATATATATAAATAGGAGTTGCAAGTTTAGATTATTTTGTAGAAGGTGTGTGGCACCATCAATCTTCATGTGAGCAATAGACACATATTTTGGTCAGGGTGCAACAAACATAATAAAGGCAAATAATATAAAAAATATATAAAAATGAGGAGACAATATAATTTTGCTTAGTGTATTATACATCTATACTGTTCTAATTTAAAACTATATATATATATAAGTTGCAAGTTTTTCAGTAAGTGACAACAAATTTACAAATTTAATCATCGACAGGAGTGTCGTATGATAATTTCCCCGCAAACATAAAATATCTGTTTAACATTCGTACAACGTCGGCCCAACGTCTTTGACGTTGGTCCAACATTGTACGAATGTTTTATGGGTTTATGTTTTGTGTTTATGGGTTGCGATGTATTTTCTTCTTAAATTACCGTACTTTAGAAACGTACACATTAGTGTGTATCATCTCACATGACTGATTATTTCATTGCGGCCTCATGGGAGCCTACTACACCTGAGTGGAGCTATGTTCTGAATGAAGTGTTACGGATACTTGTCATAACTGGAGGTATTTCCACTCGTCACTCTTATTCTCACTAAAACTAATCCAATTTATCCAGGCACTTCACCGTTCCGCTATGTTCCCATGAACATGATGACGGCGCATCATTCATGTGTTTTCATTGGTCTATGGAAGATCTTTGTGTAGTGGTTAACCTTCAAAGCCCTGAATAGTTTTCACTAAACCATCGAAACCAAAGGGTTTTTTCAATTTCAAATCATCATAAATGTCTTATTTAGCTCTTTCTGATTCATTTGAATTCGTATGTTATGGGTCTACGGTAATTATAAATATGTTTGCTCTTATTGTGCAGAGATTGACTTTAGTCGTCAGAATCTGACGTCTACAGGCGTCAGATTCTGACGACTAAAAACGATCCCCACTGTAAAGGTTAACACTGTCTGCCTGTGAAGTCGGAGAGAAGGGGACCTGGCGCTTTGGTAGAACGTCTGACTGCTTCGTCAGTCATTCATCCCAGGTTCAAACACCGCTGATCCTGCGTGGATTGTTCAGAGAAATATTCTTGCATCTCCCTTCTTAATGTCACTATAGGACACGTTAATGGCAGCCTCGAACCAGTGTATCGACGTTAATTTCGCGCAGGGTCACGCGATGCGCGCTCCTCACACGTCGGAGCTCGCGGATTCATTTCCCGCTATGGTATTGATGTTTCAAAGAAAAACATTTTTCTTCCCCGCTTAGGCCTAATCTTAGCGATTTATTATTGTGGGTAGCCCCCGTGATCGAAAGGTAGCGTGCTTGGTCTCAGACCACCAGGACTCGAATACTATATCTGGAAGGCGGTGTCATCGGATTCATCTCATGACTCATGTATAAACCATTTTCAATTTGAAATCATCGTAAATGTCTTATAATATAGTTAGAGCTTGCAGTGCGGGGAACGTCTTTACACGTTAGAATCTGACGTCTACAGACGTCAGATTCTGACGTCTAAAGACGTTCCCCGTGCTGGAAGAGATAAGTCTACAAACTGCGGTGACAGCAACCACAATACATTCAACCAATGTTGGTTTAATGTTAGCCCAGCGTCTAAGACTATGTGTCACTCTCGAAGGAAATTACAGAAATAAAAAAAACATGATGTAAAGCGTGTCTCGTTATGTCTTGATATCCCTGGAAATAGACAATACGACGCCAAATTTCTCCATTTGGTGGTGTTCTAATCAGATTTGGTGGGAGCTGGGACACCGGTTTAGGACAACCTCTGTGGGGGAATGGGCACTGTAGCAGAGATCGATATTGATGGGGCATCCGTCCACAGCTAACAGCTAGCGTAGATCCGAGATTGATTTGATGATGGGCCACCGTCTGCGACGCTGGCCCAACGTTAAGAAAATAATAGATTTGTATCATATGTTTACCGTGTGTCATTTCACACAGTGAACACACGGCTTTCCACCTACGTTGGTTCAATGTTGTGCCACTGTCTCCGACGTTGGCCCAACATTGAACCAACATAGATACAATTATACCTGGGTATCTATCTGGTGGGAGGCTGGGTGCTCGCACCCTGCGCGAAGTCACAGGGTCCATACTGCCCCAGGGAATGCTGATCCAGATTTTCATAATTCTCTAATCTGACAATCAGGGTCGTTACTATCGAATTTGTCTGTTAGTCTGTTTGTTATTCTACACAGCGTGGTATCTGTACCCACAAACACAAAACATTTGTATCACATTTATACAATGTTGGCCCAGCGTCGAGGACGCTGGGCCGACTTTGTATAAATGTTAAACAATTTGTTTGTTCACTGGGTAGTGAGTGAAGTAGAATCTAACCCCAGTGAACACAAAAAACATTTGTGTAATATTCGTACCATGTACGCTCGTACGACACTGCATTAATGTTATACAAATGTTTTGTGTTTGCTGGGCTGCAGTGAGTGGATTAGAATCTAAAACTGCAGTGAGTGAAGTAAAAGCTAATTCCCAGTAAACACAAAACATTTGTATAATATTTTTACAATGTTGGACCAACGTCGAGGTTGCTCGGCCGACGTTGTACAAATGTTATATTAATATTTTGTGTTTTGCTCTGTGTGCAGATACTATAGGGAAACACATCAACATTGTATAAATGTTATACAAATGTTTGTTTTTGCTGGGATATTACTGTCACTGACCGCCTGCGGAATGCCATGCACTTCCCGCCAGATCCCGCCACAAGGTAACGCGGGATCCTCTGGCTACACGTCCCATGGATTCTCTCTGGATCGGACAATAATCAGTGGTCAAACACACCAGATTCAATCACCGCTCTCATATCCCGCTCTCGGTCACCACTCTCGGTCACCGCTCTCGGTCACCACTTATATGCCGCTACTCTCTCACACCCTCTTCAGTCTACAGGCGTAATGACCCTACAAATGCTAATAACCCCGGGACGTTTTAAAGTGTCATTTTGCATCGCTGAAAAAATGATGTGGCACCATCAATCTTCATGCGAGCAATAGACACATATTTTTGTCAGGGTGCAACAAACATAATAAAGGCAAATAATATAAAAAATATATAAAAATGAGAATACAATATAATTTTGCTTAGTGTATTATACATCTATACTGTTCTAATTTAAAACTATATATATATATAAGTTTTTTAGTAAATGACAACAAATTTACAAATTTAATCATCGACGGGAGTGTCGTATAATATTTCCCCCGCAAACATAAAATATCTGTTTAACATTTGTACAACGTCGGCCAACGTCTTCGACGTTGGTCCACCATTGTACGAATGTTATACAAATGCTTTGTGTTTACCGGGTTGGGGTGTATTTTCTTCTTAAATAATCGTACTGTGGAAACGTGCACATCAGGTGTGTATCATCTCACATGACTGATTATTTCATTGTGGCCTCATGAGGGCCTACTACACCTGAGTGGAGCTATGTTCTGGATAAAGTATTACGGATACTTGTCATAACTGGAGGCACTCTCATTCTCACTTGAAAAGCTAATCCTATTTATCCAGGCACTCCACGTGCCGCTATGTTCCCATGACCAGGATGACGGCGCATCATTCATCTGTTTTCATTGATCTCTGGAAGATCTTTGTGTAGTGATTAACGCTCAAAGCCCAGAATAGGTTTCACTAAACCATCGAAACCAAAGGGTTTTTTTAATTTGAAATCATCATAAATGTCTTATTTAGCTCTTCCTGATTCATTTGAATACCTATGTTATGGGGAAATAAATAAATATGTTTACTCTTACTGTACGGGGATCGACTTTAGACGTCAAATATTTGTACCATGTACGACACTGCATTAATGTTATAGAAATGTTTTGTGTTTGCTGGGCTGCAGTGAGTGGATTAGAATCTAAAACTGCAGTGAGTGAAGTAAAAGCTAATTCCCAGTAAACACAAAACATTTGTATAATATTTTTACAATGTTGAACCAACGTCGAGGTTGCTCGGCCGACGTTGTACAAATGTTATATTAATATTTTGTGTTTTGCTCTGTGTGCAGATACTATAGGGAAACAAAAAATGAAATGAATCGGGCCCTATAGGGAAACACACCAGGATCAATCACCGCTCTCATATCCCGCTCTCGGTCACCACTCTCGGTCACCACTCTCGGTCACCACTTATATGCCGCTACTCTCTCACACCCTCTCCAGTCTACAGGCGTAATGACCCTACACATGCTAATAACCCCGGGACGTTTTAAAGTGTCATTTTGCATCGCTGAAAAAATGACTCTATTCCCTACACATCAGCGATTTAGAAATGAAATGAAATGAAATGAATCGGGCTTTAGGCCACCTTTGTGCACATATAGGCTAAACTGGGCCAGGAGAACCTCCTGAAGATGGTGAGATGATTGAGATGACACTGTCCTCCAGACACAGGATTCGAAATTCGAGCCCTGGCGGTCTGAGGCCGAGCACGCTACCTCTCGGTCACGGAGGCTCCCCACAATACTAACTTTCACACGTGGATGGGGAAGAAACAATTTCGCTTCTTTCAAACCGCCGAGACCGGGAACCGAACCCCGGACTCTGGCGTGAAAGGCAGCGGTGCTAACCACTACCCTAGGGCCCCCGCCCCAGCGATTTAGAACGTACATTTTCATGCAATTGTGGTAAAAATGTTTGCCGAATGTTCTTATTTTGTCAACACATCACAACAAGTTGAGAATTATGAAGATTTTAATAGTAGAGGGTTGAGAGGGTTAGGCCTAAACTATTTTCATCCTTTTTGTAATAAAGTGGGGTTAAATCGCGGTTGGAAAAGTAGATTTCACTTAGATTATTTTGTAGAAGGTGTGTGGCACCATCAATCTTCATGCGAGCAATAGACACATATTTTTGTCAGGGTGCATCAAACATAATAAAGGCAAATAATATAAAAAATATATAAAAATGAGAATACAATATAATTTTGCCTAGTGTATTATACATCTATACTGTTCTAATTTAAAACTATATATATATATATAAGTTTTTTAGTAAATGACAACAAATTTACAAATTTAATCATCGACAGGAGTGTCGTATAATAATTTCCCCGCAAACATAAAATATCTGTTTAACATTTGTACAACGTCGGCCCAACGTCTTCGACGTAGGTCCAACATTGTACGAATGTTATACAAATGCTTTGTGTTTACCGGGTTGGGGTGTATTTTCTTCTTAAATAATCGTACTGTGGAAACGTACACATCAGGTGTGTATGATCTCACATGACTGATTATTCCATTGTGGCCTCATGAGGGCCTACTACACCTGAGGAGAACTATGTTCTGGATGAAGTATTACGGATACTTGTAATAACTGGAGGCACTCTCATTCTCACTTGAAAAGCTAATCCAATTTATCCAGGCACTCCACGTGCCGCTATGTTCCCATGACCAGGATGACGGCGCATCATTCATCTGTTTTCATTGGTCTCTGGAAGATCTTTGTGTAGTGGGTAACCCTCAAAGCCCTGAAGAGTTTTCACTAAACCATCGAAACCAAAGGGTTTTTTAATTTGAAATCATCATAAATGTCTTATTTAGCCCTTCCTGATTCATTTGAATACCTATGTTATGGGGAAATAAATAAATATGTTTACTCTTACTGTACGTCAAATGTCGATCCCCGCACTGTAGGGTTTAGCACTGTCTGCCTGTAAAGTCGGAGAGAAGGAGACGTGGCGCTTTGGTAGAACGTCTGACTGCCTCGCCAGTGATGCATGCGTCCTGGGTTCGAGCCTCGCTGATCCTGCGTAGGTTGTTCAGAGAAATATCCTTGCTTCTTCCTCTATAACGTGACCAGACGATCACGTTAATGGCAGCCTCGTTGATTTGAGGTTGAAACCAGTGTATCGACGTTAATTTCGCGCAGGTTCTCACACGTCGGAGGTCGCGTGCTTATCCCGCGTTCTGGCATTGAAGTTGCAAAGAAACACACGTTTCTTTTCTGCTCACTCTTTAATACTTAGTATTGTAGGTAACCTTCGTGGCCGAAAGGGAGCGTGCTCGGTCTCAGACCGCAAGGACTCGAATCCTCTGTCTGAAAGGCAGTGTCATCTGATTCATCTCATGCATAAATCATGCAGACCAAAGTGTTTTATTCAATTTGAAATCATCATCAATGTCTTAGTTAGAGCTTTCAGTGCGGAGATCGACTTTAGACGTCAGAATCTTACGTCTACAGACGTCAGATTCTGACGTCTAAAGACGCTCCCCGCGCTGGAAGAGCCAAGTTTACAAACTGCGGTCACAGCAACCACAATACGTTCAACCAATGTTGGTTTAATGTTAGCCCAGCGTCGTAGACGGTGTGTCATCCTCGAAGGAAATTACAGATATCATAAAAAAAACATTGTGTAAAAACGTGGCTCGTTATGTCTTGAAATCGCTGGAAATGGACAAAGCGACGACAAATTCCTCCATTTTGCTGGTGTTCTAATCAGATTTGGTGGGAGCGGGGACACAGGTTAGGACAACTTCTGTGCTGGAATGGGCACTGTAGCAGAGATCGATATTGATGGGGCATCCGTCCCCAGCTAACAGCTAACGTAGATCCGAGATTGATATGATGATGGGCTACCGTCTGTGACGCTGGCCCGACGTTAAGTAAATAATGGGTTAGTATTTTCTGTTTACTGCGTGTGATTTTACCCAGTGAACACATGGCTTTCTATCTACATTGGTTCAATGTTGTGCCACTGTCTCCGACGCTGGCCCAACATTGAACCAACATAGATACAATTATACCTGGGTATCAATCTGGTGGGAGGCTGGGTGCTCGCACCTGCGCGAAGTTACAGGGTCCATACTGCCCCAGGGAATGCTGATCCAGATTTTCATAATTCTCTAATCTGACAATCAGGGTCGTTACTATCGAATTTGTCTGTTAGTGGCTGCCGGTTTGTTATTCCACACAGCGTGGTATCTGTACCCACAAACACAAAACATTTGTATCGCATTTATACAATGTTGGCCCAACGTCGAGGACGTTGGGCCGACGTTGTATAAATGTTATACAATTTGTTTGTAGAAGGTGTTTGGTACAATCGATCTTTATGCGAGCAATAGACACATATTGTTGTCAGTGTGCAAGAAACATAATAAAGGCAAATAATATGAAAAAAAAACAAATGAGGAGGCAATAGAATTTTGCTTAGAGTATTATACATCTATAATGCTCTACTAAAAAAAATATATATATATAGGAGTTGCAAGTTTTCAGTAAGTGACAACAAATTTACAAATTTATTCATCGACAGGAGTGTCGTATAATACTTTCCCAGCAGGGCGGGGGCCCTAGGGTAGTGGTTAGCACCGCTGCTTTTCACGCCAGAGTCCGGGGTTCGGTTCTTTCTTTGAAAGAAACAAAATTGTTTCTTCCCCATCCACGTGTGAAAGTTAGTATTGTGGGGAGCCTCCGTGACCGAGAGGTAGCGTGCTCGGCCTCAGACCGCCAGGGCTCAAATTTCGAATCTTGTGTCTGGAGGACAGTGTCATCTCAATCATCTCACCATCCTCAGGAGGTCCTCCTGGCCCAGTTTAGCCTATATGTGCACAAAGGTGGCCTAAAGCTCGATTCATTTCATTTACTTCCCCAGCAAACACAAAACATTTGGTTAACATTTGTACAAAGTCGGCACAACGTCTTCGACGTTGGTCCAACAGTATACGAATGTTATAAAAATGTTTTGTGATCACTGGGTTGAGATGCATGTTCTTCTTCAAGTACCGTACTGTGGAAACGTACACATCAGGTGTTTTTTTCATCTCATGACTGATTATTTCATTGTGGCCTCATGGGGACTACTACACCTGAGTGGAGCTATGTTCTGGATGAAGTATTACGGATACTTGTCATAACTGGAGGTATTCCCACTCGTCACTCTCATTCTCACTTGGAAAGCTAATTTAATTTATCCAGGCACTCCACTGTGTTGCTATGTTCCCATGACCAGGATGACGGCGCATCATTCATCCGTCTTATTTAGCTCTTTCTGATTCATTTGAATTCCTATGTTATGGGTCTACGGTAATTATAAATATGTTTGCTCTTATTGTGCAGGGATCGACTTTAGTCGTCAGAATCTGACGTCTACAGGCGTCAGATTCTGACGACTAAAGTCGATCCCCACTGTAAAGGTTAACACTGTCTGCCTGTGAAGTCGAAGAAAAGGGGACGTGGGGCTTTGGTAGAACGTCTGACTGCTTCGTCAGTCATGCATCCCAGGTTCGAACCCCGCTGCGTGGATTGTTCAGAGAAATATCCTTGCATCTGCCTTCTTAATGTCACTATAGGACACGTTAATGGCAGCCTCGAACCAGTGTATCGACGTTAATTTCGCGCAGGGTCACGCGATGCGCGCTCCTCACACGTCGGAGCTCGCGGATTCATCTCCCGCTATGGTATTGATGTTTCAAAGAAAAACATTTTGCTTTCCCGCTTAGGCCTATTCTTTGCGATTTATTATTGTGGGTAACCCCCGTGATCGAAAGGTAGCGTGCTTGGTCTCAGACCGCCAGGACTCGAATACTATATCTGGAAGGCGGTGTCATCTGATTCATCTCATGTCTCATTTATAAACCATTTTCAATTTGAAATCATCGTAAATGTCTTATAATATAGTTAGAGCTTGCAGTGCGGGGAACGTCTTTACACGTCAGAATCTGACGTCTACAGACGTCAGATTCTGACGTGTAAAGACGTTCCCCGCGCTGGAAGAGATAAGTGTACAAACTGCGGTGACAGCAACCACAATACATTCAACAAATGTTGGTTTAATGTTAGCCCAGCGTCTAAGACTATGTGTCACTCTCGAAGGAAATTACAGAAATAAAAAAAACCTGATGTAAAACGTGTCTCGTTATGTCTTGATATCTCTGGAAATAGACAATACGACGCCAAATGTCTCCATTTGGTGGTGTTCTAATCAGATTTGGTGGGAGCTGGGACACCGGTTTAGGACAACCTCTGTGGGGGAATGGGCACTGTAGCAGAGATCGATATTGATGGGGCATCCGTCCACAGCTAACAGCTAACGGAAATCCGAGATTGATATGATGTTGGACTACCGTCTGTGACGCTGGCCCAACGTTAAGAAAATAATAGGTTTGTATCATATGTTTACCGTGTGTCATTTCACACAGTGAACACACGGCTTTCCACCTACGTTGGTTCAATGTTGTGCCACTGTCTCCGACGCTGGCCGTAACATTGAACCAACATAGATACAATTATACCTGGGTATCTATCTGGTGGGAGGCTGGGTGCTCGCACCCTGCGCGAAGTCACAGGGTCCATACTGCCCCAGGGAATGCTGATCCAGATTTTCATAATTCTCTAATCTGACAATCAGGGTCGTTACTATCGAATTTGTCTGTTAGTCTGTTTGTTATTCTACATAGCGTGGTATCTGTACCCACAAACACAAAACATTTGTATCACATTTATACAATGCAGGCCCAACGTCGCGGACGTTGGGCCGACGTTGTATAAATGTCATACAATTTGTTTGTTCACTGGGTAGTGAGTGAAGTAGAATCTAACCCCAGTGAACACAAAGAACATTTGTGTAATATTTGCACCATGTACGACACTGCATTAATGTTATACAAATGTTTTGTGTTTGCTGGGCTGCAGTGAGTGGATTAGAATCTAAAACTGCAGTGAGTGAAGTAAAAGCTAATTCCCAGTAAACACAAAACATTTGTATAATATTTTTACAATGTTGGACCAACGTCGAGGTTGCTCGGCCGACGTTGTACAAATGTTATATTAATATTTTGTGTTTTGCTCTGTGTGCAGATACTATAGGGAAACAAAAAATGAAATGAATCGGGCTTTAGGCCACCTTTGCCTATAGGGAAACACACCAGGATCAATCACCGCTCTCATATACCGCTCTCGGTCACCACTCTTGGTCACCGCTCTCGGTCACCGCTCTCGGTCACCACTTATATGCCGCTACTCTCTCACACCCTCTCCAGTCTACAGGCGTAATGACCCTACAAATGCTAATAACCCCGGGACGTTTTAAAGTGTCATTTTGCATCGCTGAAAAAATGTCTCTATTCCCTACATATCAGCGATTTAGAACGTACATTTTCATGAAATTGTGTTAAAAATGTTTGCCGAATGTTCTTATTTTGTCAACACATCACAACAAGTTGAGAATTATGAAGATTTTAATAGTAAAGGGTTAAGAGGGTTAGGCCTAAACTATTGTCATCCTTTTTGTAATAAAATGGGGTTAAATCGCGGTTGGAAAAGTAGATTTCCCTTAGATTATTTTGTAGAAGGTGTGTGGCACCATCAATCTTCATGCGAGCAATAGACACATATTTTTGTCAGGGTGCAACAAACATAATAAAGGCAAATAAATAAAAAATATATAAAAATGAGAATACAATATAATTTTGCTTAGTGTATTATACATCTATACTGTTCTAATTTAAAACTATATATATATATAGGTTTTTTAGTAAATGACAACAAATTTACAAATTTAATCATCGACAGGAGTGTCGTATAATAATTTCCCCGCAAACATAAAATATCTGTTTAACATTTGTACAACGTCGGCCCAACGTCTTCGACGTTGGTCCAACATTGTACGAATGTTATACAAATGCTTTGTGTTTACCGGGTCGGGGTGTATTTTCTTCTTAAATAATCGTACTGTGGACACGTACACATCAGGTGTGTATCATCTCACATGACTGATTATTTCATTGTGGCCTCATGAGGGCCTACTACACCTGAGTAGAACTATGTTCTGGATAAAGTATTACGGATACTTGTAATAACTGGAGGCACTCTCATTCTCACTTGAAAAGCTAATCCAATTTATCCAGGCACTCCACGTGCCGCTATGTTCCCATGACCAGGATGACGGCGCATCATTCATCTGTTTTCATTGGTCTCTGGAAGATCTTTGTGTAGTGGTTAACCCTCAGAGCCCTGAATAGTTTTCCAGTAAACCAGCGAAACCAAAGGTTTTTTTAAATTTCAAATCATCATAAATGTCTTATTTAGCTCTTCCTGATTCATTTGAATACCTATGTTATGGGTAAATAAATAAATATGTTTACTCTTACTGTACGGGGATCGACTTTAGACGTCAAATGTCGATCCCCGCACTGTAGGGTTTAGCACTGTCTGCCTGTAAAGTCGGAGGGAAGGGGCCGTGGCGCTTTGATAGAACGTCTGACTGCTTCGCTAGTCATGCATGCGTCCCGGGTTCGAGCCTCGCTGATCCTGCGTAGGTTGTTCAGAGAAATATCCTTGCTTCTTCCTCCATAACGTGACTAGACGATCACGTTAATGGCAGCCTCGTTGATTTGAGGTTGAAACCAGTGTATCGACGTTAATTTCGCGCAGGTTCTCACACGTCGGAGGTCGCGTGCTTATCCCGCGTTCTGGCATTGAAGTTGCAAAGAAACACACGTTTCTTTTCTGCTCACTCTTTAATACTTAGTATTGTAGGTAACCTTCGTGGACGAAAGGGAGCGTGCTCGGTCTCAGACCGCAATAACTCGAATCCTCTGTCTGAAAGGCAGTGTCATCTGATTCATCTCATGCATAAATCATGCAGACCAAAGTGTTTTATTCAATTTGAAATCGTCATCAATGTCTTAGTTAGAGCTTTCAGTGCGGAGATCGACTTTAGACGTCAGAATCTGACGTCTACAGACGGCAGATTCTGACGTCTAAAGACGTTCCCCGCGCTGGAAGAGCCAAGTTTACAAACTGCGGTCACAGCAACCACAATACGTTCAGCCAATGTTGGTTTAATGTTAGCCCAGCGTCGTAGACGGTGTGTCATCCTCGAAGGAAATTACAGATATCATAAAAAAAAACATTGTGTAAAAACGTGGCTCGTTATGTCTTGAAATCGCTGGAAATGGACAAAGCGACGACAAATTCCTCCATTTTGCTGGTGTTCTAATCAGATTTGATGGGAGCGGGGACAGAGTTTAGGACAACCTCTGTTGGGGAATGGGCACTGTAGCAGAGATCGATATTGATGGGGCATCCGTCCACAGCTAACAGCTGACGTAGATCCGAGATTGATATGATGTTGGACTACCGTCTGTGACGCTGGCCCGACGTTAAGTAAATAATGGGTTAGTATTTTCTGTTTACTGCGTGTGATTTTACCCAGTGAACACATGGCTTTCTATCTACATTGGTTCAATGTTGGCCAACGTCTCCGACGCTGGCCCAACATTGAACCAACATAGATACAATTATACCTGGGTATCTATCTGGTGGGAGGCTGGGTGCTCGCACCCTGCGCAAAGTCACAGGGTCCATACTGCCCCAGGGAATGCTGATCCAGATTTTCATAATTCTCTAATCTGACAATCAGGGTCGTTACTATCGAATTTGTCTGTTAGTGGCTGCCGGTTTGTTATTCTACACACGTGGTATCTGTACCCACAAACACAAAACATTTGTATCACATTTAAAAAATGTTGGCCCGACGTCGAGGACGTTGGGCCGACGTTGTATAAATGTTATACAATTTGTTTGTTCACTGGGTAGTGAGTGAAGTAGAATCTAACTCCAGTGAACACAAAAAACATTTGTGTAATATTTGCACCATGTACGACACTGCATTAATGTTATACAAATGTTTTGTGTTTGCTGGGCTGCAGTGAGTGGATTAGAATCTAAAACTGCCGTGAGTGAAGTAAAAGCTAATTCCCAGTAAACACAAAACATTTGTATAATATTTTTACAATGTTGGACCAACGTCGAGGTTGCTCGGCCGACGTTGTACAAATGTTATATTAATATTTTGTGTTTTGCTCTGTGTGCAGATACTATAGGGAAACACACCAGGATCAATCACCGCTCTCATATCCCACTCTCGGTCACCGCTCTCGGTCACCACTTATATGCCGCTACTCTCTCACACCCTCTTCAGTCTACAGGCGTAATGACCCTACAAATGCTAATAACCCCGGGACGCTTTAAAGTGTCATTTTGCATCGCTGAAAAAATGTCTCTATTCCCTACACATCAGCGATTTAGAACGTACATTTTCATGAAATTGTGTTAAAAATGTTTGCCGAATGTTCTTATTTTGTCAACACATCACAACAAGTTGAGAATTATGAAGATTTTAATAGTAGAGGGTTGAGAGGGTTAGGCCTAAACTATTTTCATCCTTTTTGTAATAAAATGGGGTTAAATCGCGGTTGGAAAAGTAGATTTCACTTAGATTATTATGTAGAAGGTGTGTGGCACCATCAATCTTCATGCGAGCAATAGACACATATTTTTGTCAGGGTGCAACAAACATAATAAAGGCAAATAATATAAAAAATATATAAAAATGAGAATACAATATAATTTTGCTTAGTGTATTATACATCTATACTGTTCTAATTTAAAACTATATATATATATATAGGTTTTTTTAGTAAATGACAACAAATTTACAAATTTAATCATCGACATGAGTGTCGTATAATAATTTCCCCGCAAACATAAAATATCTGTTTAACATTTGTACAACGTCGGCCCAACGTCTTCGACGTTGGTCCAACATTGTACGAATGTTATACAAATGCTTTGTGTTTACCGGGTTGGGGTGTATTTTCTTCTTAAGTAATCGTACTGTGGACACGTACACATCAGGTGTGTATCATCTCACATGACTGATTATTTCATTGTGGCCTCATGAGGGCCTACTACACCTGAGTAGAACTACAGTATGTATGTTCTGGATGAAGTATTACGGATACTTGTAATAAATGGAGGCACTCTCATTCTCACTTGAAAAGCTAATCCAATTTATCCAGGCACTCCACGTGCCGCTATGTTCCCATGACCAGGATGACGGCGCATCATTCATCTGTTTTCATTGGTCTCTGGAAGATCTTTGTGTAGTGGTTAACCCTCAGAGCCCTGAATAGTTTTCACTATACCATCGAAACCAAAGGGTTTTTTTAATTTGAAATCATCATAAATGTCTTATTTAGCTATTCCTGATTCATTTGAATACCTATGTTATGGGGAAATAAATACATATGTTTACTCTTACTGTACGCCAAATGTCGATCCCCGCACTGTAGGGTTTAGCACTGTCTGCCTGTAAAGTCGGAGAGAAGGAGACGTGGCGCTTTGGTAGAACGTCTGACTGCCTCGCCAGTGATGCATGCGTCCCGGGTTCGAGCCTCGCTGATCCTGCGTAGTTTGTTCAGAGAAATAACCTTGCTTCTTCCTCCATAACGTGACTAGACGATCACGTTAATGGCAGCCTCGTTGATTTGAGGTTGAACCAGTGTATCGACGTTAATTTCGCGCAGGTTCTCACACGTCGGAGGTCGCGTGCTTATCCCGCGTTCTGGCATTGAAGTTGCAAAGAAACACAGGTTTCTTTTCTGCTCACTCTTTAATACTTAGTATTGTGGGTAACCTTCGTGGCCGAAAGGGAGCGTGCTCGGTCCCAGACCGCAAGGACTCGAATCCTCTGTCTGAAAGGCAGTGTCATCTGATTCATCTCATGCATAAATCATGCGAACCAAAGTGTTTTATTCAATTTGAAATCATCATCAATGGCTTAGTTAGATCTTTCAGTGCGTAGATCGACTTTAGACGTCAGAATCTGACGTCTACAGACGTCAGATTCTGACGTCTAAAGACGTTCACCGCGCTGGAAGAGCCAAGTTTACAAACTGCGGTCACAGCAACCACAATACGTTCAACCAATGTTGGTTTAATGTTAGCCCAGCGTCGTAGACGGTGTGTCATCCTCGAAGGAAATTACAGATATCATTAAAAAAACATTGTAGAAAAACGTGGCTCGTTATGTCTTGAAATCGCTGGAAATGGACAAAGCGACGACAAATTCCTCCATTTTGCTGGTGTTCTAATCAGATTTGGTGGGAGTGGGGACACAGTTTAGGACAACCTCTGTGCTGGAATGGGCACCGTAGCAGAGATCGATATTGATGGGGCATCCGTCCCCAGCCAACAGCTACCGTAGATCAGAGATTGATATGATGTTGGACTACCGTCTGTGACGCTTACGTAAATAATGGGTTAGTATTTTCTGTTTACTGCGTGTGATTTTACCCAGTGAACACATGGCTTTCTATCTACATTGGTTCAATGTTGGCCAACGTCTCCGACGCTGGCCCAACATTGAACCAACATAGATTCAATTATTCCTGGGTATCTATCTGGTAGGAGGCTGGTGCTCGCACCCTGTGCGAGGTCACGGGGTCCATACTGCCCCAGGGGATCATGATCCAGATTTTCATAATTCTCTAATCTGAGAATCAGGGTCGTTACTATCGAATTGTATATCCACATATTACATTAACACTTGGCATAGTTATCGGTGAATATATCATTTAAGCACAATAGTTAGTGCATATTTCAGCCATCCTGCATTTCGTTATTCTGCCAAAAAGGAGACATGTAAAACAATGTCAGTCACCCATGAGTGAAGTAGAATCTAACCCCAGCCCAGCAAACACAAAACATTGATATCACATTAATACAATGTTGATCATTCGACGTTAGGCCGACGTTGTATAAATGTTATACAAATGTTTTGTGTTTGCTGGGCTGCAGTGAGTGAAGTAGAATCCAACCCCAGTAAACACAAAACAATTGTTAATTATTTGTACAATGTTGGACCAACGTCGAAGGCATTCGGTCGACGTTGTACAAATGTTATACTAATGTTTTGTGTTGCTGGGACCGCACGCTGTGTGCAGCTGCAATAAGGAAATGTCCCGAATCATATAGTACTCAATGGTTTAATATTCGATTCCAATATCTTTGTATTACGAATCTCGAATCTACGAGTCAGAATCTGACGTCTGTAGACGTCAAACTGTGACGTCTAAAGTCGATCCCCGTACTGTGATAATTAAAAATATTTATAGCGGTAACATAATGTACTCAGATGAAGCGGAAATAACTAGCTAAGACATTTGTAATTATTTCAAATTGAAAAAACCCTTTGGTCTCCATAGTTAATACGAAAGATCAATCTTGGGATTTGGTTGTGGGATGGGCCTCTGGACTATTATTGGATGGTTCTGAAGAAATGTCTGTGCCCGCCCGTCATCAGCGGGGCTCTCATTGCCTGCTGTCATTCAGGCTCTCTCGGGGACTTAGTCAACTGAATTTGCCCAATTATCGCTGTCCACCAGATAAGACCTGGGGCTGGGCGCTCTTCTTTCCCCCATTTGGACTTGGAGCTACACACGCTGGCTCACTACAAGAGAACACTTCAAGTTACCCCGACGTTGGGTCAATGCTGGTCCATTTTACCTGGGGTTGGGCTTGCCTGGGGTCTCTTTTCAATTTAAACTTGCGGTTGCAGATTTTTCCTATTTTTATAAAGTTGAACCAAGGATACTAGAACATTGGTTGAGCCAGCGTCGCCGACGTTTGGTTTAACTTTAAAGGTCCACACCGTATCAATATTTCTAGTCCGTAATAACAGACTCTGTGTGCGATACAGAGTCTGTAATCATTGCCATTCGTAAAGTTGTGCCCCCAAACTCCGGTGCGCAATGAATTACTGCGTCATTGTTTGATCAATTATTTTTATATCATTTTGTAATGACAGATTTACATCTCATTAGAATAATGCCTTAACGTGGTGGCCTAAACCAATGTGTTTATAGGTGAATTTATCACCTAAATAGGGCTACCTTTACATTTCTCATGACATTTTTGGTCTCAGCGCACACTGCCCACCAGCATAGAAAACCACAGCTTTTGCTATGCTTTCCATCTCTGACGTTGAACCATGCAGTTCACGTCAAGCTCGGACTACAATATTTCGTGCTTTCTGGGCTCTCTATACAATTTGAACTTGGGCCCTAAATACCAGTTTGGATCAGACAGGGCTTCGGTTCACAAAACACTATTGAGACTTGGGATTGGGTTTTGGTTCTCTAGACAATTAAGACATGGGGCTAAAGCCTTTTACCAGACTTCGAACTGGGCTACATCCCTCTAGCAGACCGGAGGGGATATGCAGCCCTATACCAGACCGGGGGCACAGCCTTCTATAGCAGACCGAGGGGGGGTGGGGGGTGGATGGCGGTCAGTGGTCCCCGTTCTGCGGACATGTTTCGCCACGGTGCGCTATAAATCAGGATGGATTAGCTGTCAGCCGGAGGGATGGTCATCTTCAGGATCCGCTACGCTGATCCGATCATCCGTCCTTCTGACAGCGACAGCTCAGTCTTCATCAGACAACGCTCTCCCAACGCTGGGTTAATGCTGGGCCAGTGTCGCAGACGCTGGCCCAACATTAAACATGAAACGTTGACCCAATGCCGGGTTAATGCTGGACCAACGTCACAGACTAAGGCCCAACGTTTATTCAGCATTGCCTCAACTCCCGATTTTGTCATTCTATCGACAGCATGGAGCGATGGCTCAATGCTGGCATAATGCTGGACCATAAGCACAGGCGGTGGTGCAACCTTGTCCTGTTTCCATGGTTACTGACGATCCAAGGTTCATATCCGGTCAGATCCCCAGCTGACCTATTAACCTGACCTTTTTACCGTCGGGTCAATCTGAGGCCAATATTTGGTTGACATCGCATGATTAAAACCTGTCATGTTATTAAGATAGGCTGGTGTGAGATGGGTAATATCAGTTCTCTGTTGGGCTAACGTATTATAATAATCAGACCAATATCGAGTCCAAATTGATTAGCAGCTAGCCAGCCTATGTCATATTTGCTCATCACTCTCCAAAGAGTAGAGCACCGGGCTTTTGTTTTCTATCGGTATTTATGAGAGTATTAAGCAGTAAATAATCACTGAACATGACTGATTCTGATTTATATTTTGTTGTATTTAGTGCAGCTTTCTGGTATTAGGCACATTGGTTTTCACTGTGAGACGTATAATTATCCTATATCTATGTGCATTTACTGTTACAGTAGTTCAAACTGAATTATGTGACAGTTATCAGGTTGTGTCATGTGAGAGTTGATCTTGTTCAAGGCGGAGCAAAATGCAAAATTTTATAAAAAATACACAATTGTAATATCACCCTCAATATACAATGTTACAGTGTGAATGGATTCTTGGCTGTCCTTAAGGGGTTTTGTCAAGTTAAAAAAAAATCAAAAAATCCGAGAAAAACTCGGATTGGCCACACCTCATGCACCCACCCCCATATCCATTTTTTTAATTTTTTTTGGAAACATGTATAACAGAAATAAACAACAAAACACACACAAAAACACAACATTTCAAAAAAAAAAAAAAAGCTTTCGAGTTGGGGCTTGACCCACCCACCCACTTTCGAGTTTTTCTCGGATTTTTTGATTTTTTTTAACTTGACAAAACCCCTAAGTGTAAAACACATGCGATTTCGCGTTGTTTAATTAAAAAAAAAACTATTACATTGTTTTGCAATTCGCGCCGGTTGTCGCTCCGGTTCTCGCGCCTCACATGTCGTGTTGGTATTCGCGTATTGGTCGTCGCGTTGCTGTGTGAACCGTCACGCGAATTTTGTCGCGTCACTCGTCGCGTGCCTAATCGCACTCGCGTTGGTGTGTTTTTGCAAGCCGCGATGTAACATGTAACCAGCGATAATATCTTGATGGTTCTCAACTGGCATCAATTTTGCGTTACAACTGTACAATGTTATAACAATCGTCACTCAGTTTGCGTAGGCTAGCTTATGATCAAGTTATTGTTACACGTATCAATAATTCGTGTTTTCTGGGTTCTTAACAATACGATTGGGCTTAATTAATCCCTGTATCTGGCCGTCGCGTTGGTGTGTGGACAGTCATGCGATTTTCGCGTCTGTCGTCGCGTCCCTCGTCGCGTGCCATAATTGCGCTGGCGTTCGCGTTGGTGTGTTTTGTTCTTCAAGTGTGTGAAAAATATTCATAATTGTTCAATTTGGAACCACACATTTTAAAATTTCGATGTTTAAACACTCATTTCATTCCCAATATCAATGAATTGATCGGCTAATAAAACATATTAAAAATGAGTATGGTCGCACACAGCGCTCCAAGGGTTATAATGAGAGAAAGTGTCCACATTAACCATTAAAACGTCGAATTCTTTAAGTAAAAATCCATGGAGACCAAAGGGTTTTTTTCTATTTGAAATCATCATAAATGTGTTAGTTAGCTCTTTCTGCTTCATTTCAATACCCAAATGTTATGGATCCACGGCCATTATAAATATTTTCAATCTTACAGGGCGGGGATCGACTTTAGACGTCAGAATCTGACGTCTACAGACGTCAGATTCTGACTTATAAAGACGGTCCCCGCACTGCAAGGACATAAAAATGAGTATGGTCGCGTACAGCGCTCAAAGTGTTATAATGAGAGTAAGTGTCCACATTAACCAGACACAGGACCGGGCACTTAGAGGTCGAGCCGTGGATAGTGACCGCTATGTGACACCATGTATTATGTATAGCACCCAGACCCGACCTTCAGTGACATTATACCAGAGCCTTCCGCTTTCTAATTGGACAATCTCAATTAATTAGTAGGATGCAATTTAGCCGGACTCGTGTCTGGGACCGTCCGGGATGCCATGATCCAGTGGATAGCGGGATGGCAACGCCTGACAACAATATAGTGAGACCTGTTAACTCTTATAGTGCTGAAATAATTTATATCAACCATGGAGATTAAATGGTTATTTTTAATTTAAAATCATCATTAATATTTTAGTTAGCTCTTTCTGATTCATTTGAATACCTATGCTACGGCTATACGGTCATTAGAAATATTGTAATTCTTACAGCGCGGGGACTGTCTTTATACGTCAGAATATAGGGACAGTCCCCGCGCTGTAAGGGCTAATCCGGCAAACACGAGACGTTGACCCAATGCTGGTTTATTGCTGGGCCAGCGTCGCAGCATTGGGTCAACGTCTCGTGTTTGTTGGGAAACGTAGCCCGCGAAAACTGTAAATCTTGCTATAAAACATTTCTGACCAGATAAGAATCGACATCACTTACGTTAGTGATACCATGTACACGACGCGATGACCGAGAGGTAGCGTGCTCGGACTCAGACCGCCAGGGCTTGAATTTCGAATACTGTTTCTGTAGGGCAGTGTCGTCTCACCATCCTCAAGAGGTTCTCCTGGTCCAGTTTAGGCTATATGTGCACAAAAGTGGCCTAAAACCTCATTAATTTCATTTCATTTTTTAAACTGAAATGTCGCGCCATAGAATGTACAGATGTACCAATCAAGACATTGACGACGCTGGCCTAACATTAAACTAGAATGAAATGTAACGGACTGAGTGAATGAATGAATAAATGAATGAATGAATGAATGAATGAATGAATGAATGAATGAATGAATGAATGAATGAATGAATGAATGAATGAATGAATGAATGAATGAATGAATGAATGAATAAATAGGGGTTATAGTCTAAACTTGGCAAGTAGAACCTCCTAAGGATGAGATTAATGAGATAACACTACCCTCCAGACACAGGATTCGACATTCGAACACTGGCGGTCTGAGGCCGAGCTCGCTACCTTTCGGTCACGGAGGCTCCCCACAATATTGAGTAAACAGGCTAAATATGAAAAACAATATATTTGAAATGTTATACTTGGGTCAGTTTGAGGCGATGGTCTACAAGGGGTTTAAAGTGTCCAGTCTCAACAACAATCTTGTCTAGCAGGTATCCACAGTCTATCCCAATGCGTCTGTCCCATACATCTACCTCACTGGCCACATTACGTCCCAGCAATACGGAAAAATCAACGGCATTACGCTAATGAAACGTTGATGAAACGTCATGTGCCCAGTGGAAATAGTAACTAACGTAGTATTGAACAACGCTATATTGCATACTAAACAGACACAAGACATGCAACACATTGGATCAATGTTGGTTTAACATTAGTCGAGCGTCGTATACGGTGAACCAACGTTAACCTGAAATGTATTGAACGTCTTGTGTCTGCTGGGTATAGTCTCAATATAGTGTTGTATTGTTACAGATGGATTCACAGGATGATTTAAGGACATATCCTACTGAAAAGTACACAGAGAAAACTGTTAAGCCAGGCTTTATATTTTTTTTGCTACACAGGTTATCAGGACCACGCGCATGTCAATATACAAGGACGATGTAATCAAGATACATGTACGATTTAGTCAAAATACATGTACGATGTACTCAAGATACGTGTACGATGTAGTCAAGAAACGTACAGGATGTACTCAAGATACATGTACGGTGTAGTCAAGATACATGTACGATGTACTCAAGATACATGTACGATGTACTCAAGATACATGTACGATGTAGTCAAGATACATGTATGATGTAATCAAGATACATGTACGATGTTGTCAGGATACATGTACGATGTAGTCAAGATACACGTACGATGTAGTTAATATACATGTACGATGTACTCAAGATACATGTACGATGTAGTCAAGATACATGTACGATGTAGTAAAGATACATGTACGATGTAATCAAGATACATGTAGGATGTAGTCAAGATACGTGTACGAGGTAGTCAAGATAAATGTACAATGTTGTCAAGATACATGTACGATGTAGTCAAGATACACGTACGATGTAGTCAAGATACATGCACGATTTAGTTAAGATACATGTACGATGTAGTCAATATACATGCACAACTACGATGTAGTCAATATACATGCACGATTTAGTCAAGATACAAGTATGATGTGGTGAACATGCAAGTATACGATGTAAGTAATATACATGTACGATGTAGTCAAGATACAGGTACGATATAGGCAGGATACATGTACAATGTAGTCACGATACATGCACGATTTAGTCAAGATACATGTACGATGTAGTTATGATACATGTACGATGTAGTCGAGATACATGTACGATGCAGTCGGGAAGGGGAAACACAACATCTCGTGATTTTTCATGCTTTTTTAAAGCTAATCATGATAATAGCCTAACTGTCTAAGTACGTTTTTATCGACGTGAAGTTGTGGATCGCGGCAGCGAGAGTCAACTTAATGTGGCTGAAAATGTAAGTTTTATAATTCAAGTATTAAAGAGGATAGATACTATCCAGTTTGCCCTCAATCAGACGGATATTTCGGTATCTTTATGTTACGAGCGTCAACAGCATTGATATTTTCAGCAATCCACGCATATCTGAACAACTATGTAATATCAAGAATGTTATCTATTCTTGATATTATGTACGCGACGCTGCTGTCCTGAGGGATATGTGCACCGTAGAAGCGAATGTCGATTGCTTTTAGCAATATATTGTAAGATAGATTGTCATCGAAAGGCGAACAAACAGTGCAGTAATCACTTGGCAAACGAAAATTGGCGTGCTTGCATTTGAAATTGATTGATTTAAACATAGAATGCGCATTATTAACATGATCAATGTCAATGAAAATGTATCATTCCCTAAGAGAAAAAAATAGTTATAGAAAGTGTTAATTTGCAAAGTGGTTTACATAATCTTTCAATTTTCAGGGAATGATTAATAATACCGATTCATGTGATTAAATAATTTAATAAAAATTACATGCATATTTTAACTAATGTGCTTTCATTTGAATTGATTATTTCTTATTACCACTGATGACTCTGCAGCTCGCATTTAGCATGCTTCAAATCTTATCAAAGTGCTTATTTAACCCTTTCAAACCTGAATTTAGTCAAGCCGCGAATTGCTGTCGCAATTCTCAACTTGTGGTGGATGAAAATGACTTGAAGTAGTTGAAAAATTAAAGAAAATTGCAATGTATTGGTAAGCCAGTTTCATGGAAATTTTCATTCTAAAACCCTTAGTTGTAGGAAAATTGAGTTTGTTTTCAGGGATGTAATATGATGCTTTAATGCATCGCGAGGGTTTAAAGGGTTAAGTCAGTCAATCCCTATATATGGAGGACGATACTGAATAATTTGTTCTGCACTAATCCTGAATTATAGAGGTCAAATCGGAGAAGTCGCCTCCTCCAAACACCGTATGTACCATCCACATGGATTACGTCTAGGAGAAAGAACGAAATACGATAGATTCGTAGATCCGAATGTACGAGGCGCGCAGCGCCGAGTATATTCAGATCTACGAATCTATTGTAATTGTTTTTTTCTTCGACTTAAAATACATGAAATAGGTAGATCTCGAGTTTTGACATAGACAAAATATAGAAAACAATTTATAGTTTGCATGTTGAAAAGTGAAACATTAGCCATGCAGTTATGCAGTATTATTTTAAAACCTGTATATTGTGTCCGACCTAACATAACAGTATATTCGTAGATAGGAATCTACTGTTTTAACAATAGACTGACGTCACCGGTGTATTTGAAATCCAGCGGCGCGTGCAATAAAAAATATATAGTCCCTTCATAAAATAACCATGAACAAATCGCTACTCCAAACACGACGTGCCAAACAGAAAGCCGTGGTACAGAACATAGAAGGTATATTTGTGTTTTTTATTGGCAGTTATTGTGCATTATTTACCAGGTGGTTTACAAGGTTCAACTAGATATAATAAACAACCTACCAAACACAACACTTCAAATCAACGGTGGTTTAATGTTGGTTCGCCGTCTACCACGCTGGCCCAACAATAAACGACCATTGATTGAGATTGAGATGTTTTTGCTTGTTTGGAGGGTGTCCTGAGTCTTATGTGTAGGTCGTCGTACTTTGGAAACCAACCAGACAAGGACAATCGTAGGGTGGCGTGACGCCAACACTTTTGTGAAAGTAGCACGCGTGCTTCATTTTTTCAAGATTCAAGATTCAGCTGTATCTTGTTCTCCGTGTATCTTGTGGGGGGGGGGGGGGGGTGATGCGGGAAGCAAGAGAAGAGGACGTGCGGTGCGAAATTCATTGTCTTGGCGGTGTGGATAACTAACACTGTTACGGCTGTGGTCGTTTTATTTATTTTTGTTTTTTTAAATATTAAATCTTCATTAATGTCTTAGTTAGCTCTTTCCACTTCATTTGAATACTAATATACCGATGTTATGGAGTCAAATTTTCATCAATAAAACTATTTTTGTCTTTCGAAGTTGGTAATTGTGTTAGCAATTCCAACTTCAAATTAATGTATAACATAAACAAACAATCCAGCAGGACAAAGGGTAATATTATTATTAATATTTTAATAACGTAAAATAATAATAAAAGAGCCAGTAATCAACACTCTTAAAGTCAGTCACTGACGTCAGACTATGTATAGGATAAAGCCCGAGGAGCTCTACATTCTTAGCTGTGGAAAAGGCCGAGGCCGAAGGCCGAGGTCTTTTCCACAGCTAGGAATATAGAGATCATAAGGTTTTAACTGACTTAAAACACATCCGACCATAATGAGGATCCTCATAATCAACAGCTCAGTCACACCTGACTGATTAGATCACCATAAGCCTACTATGATCTTTGGTATGTACTCTCCATTCTCTCCATTCCTGGCTTAACATGTAGTGGTCGGACAAAGAAAATAATGTGGTGGTGTGTTTTAATGCTGACTAAAAGCAGCATGCACCAGCCACAGCGCAACACATAAAGAACAAATGAATGTAATGTCCGCCCAAGTAATATTTGAGGTAGTGACACGAGGACGGGCTCACGACCTCGTAGTACAATAAAACTAGATGGGCGTGCCATGGCGGTCCAATATAAAACCGGGCCATAGAATTCTTTCTGGCGCAGTGGGTCCGGACATTGGGGATGGTGGTAAGGTGCACTGTGTCACCCCACGCTGAGCGGCCATTCTAGAAAAAAATGAGAAGTTATGACAATGTTGGATTAATGTTGGGCCAGTGTTGCAGACGGTGGACCAACAATAAACCAACTTCGGTTTAACGACTTGTGTTCATTCGGAGGCTTGACCTGAAAAAATAGCGCAGAAGTAATGACCCAATTCTTATTCAATACTGGGCCACTGTCGCGGCACCTCTCCCGGTATTGAACCACCGCTGGGCTACAAATGCCGCAATTCCCAGCAAGCCGATACACTGACCTAATACTGGTTAAATGTTGGGCCATCGTCTTCGACGTTGGCCCAACATTAAACGAGCATTGGGTGAGTGTATCGTGTTTGCTGTGTTCAAGGTATGTACATGTTGGGGCTGGCCATTAACGACCACTCCAGTCCAGAGCTTTTATTGAGAGATATGGCCCGGGAGGTTACCTAGAAAATGGCGTAGGACATTCAAAATATGTGAAAGGTACTTACTACGTGAGGGCTGACATGGTGGAGTAAGGAGAGCAATCAGCCTGCAGGAGATGCAGATGGAGGTGGTTATGTTCAGCCGCAATGTCACAGTGATTGCCGCCGATCACCTGAATGCAGAGTGCTTTCTGGCATGTATATATGTTTCCTTATTGTAAAAGCAGCTCCTGGCATGTATATATGTTTCCTTGTGGCCGCTCCACTATCATACACACGTTGAACAACACCATAAAGACGAGGCAACCTTATGGCAATAGCAACTCCTGAGATGTAGATTATGTGTTTTCTCGTTGCATCTCCACTGTATTTATACATACGTTTACATTTTGTCCCCCTGAAGTTATGTATTCGTACACACGTTTACAAGTTACAGCTCCACTCATATAGCCACGATGAACATATCATGACGAGGCAACCTTATTGCAAAACCAGCTCATGGCATGTGTTTTCTGGTTGCAGCTCCACCGTATTTATTCACACGTTTATTGGTTTCCGCTCGACTGGTTTGTATTTATACACAGGTTTAGAGGTTACCAGTCCACTGTTAAGTAGTTATACAGTTAATGTATAGTTAATAGTTATAGTTAATGTATATGTTTTTGCTCCACTGTATTTATACACATAGTTTTTCGGCTCCACTTTTTTATTGTATACACATGTTTCCAGGTTGCAGCTCCACTGTTAAGTAGCTATACACATGTGTATATGTTTCCGCTCCACCTTGTTTATTTATACACAGGTTTTCAGGTTGCAGCTCCACTGTATTTATACACACGTTCACAGGTTGTGGCTTCACTGTGATGTATTCATACACACGTTTGCAGGTTGCCACTCCACTATTATACACGCGTTGAACACCACCATAAAGACGAGACGACCTTATTGCAGGCACAGCTCCTGCTTTCTGCAGAAGCAGCGCCTGCAGGTGACTGGCGCCTAATCCAGGCTTTACCGCGCCTGTCTGACGCGAGCGCGGGGAAAATTAATTTCCAGAGTGGCTTAATCCTTGTGACGGGCTGTGAGAGGCGACGCTTGATACAGCAACAGGATCGACGACAGGCAACAGATGAGGTCCAGACAGACACCTGCTTGACCAGCTGACCACACGAACTGCTGACCGCTCTAAACTATGCTGATGGACTGACCGTCAGCTGTTCCTCACTATTCCTGCTGTCTGTCAGTGCCACTCGCGTGTACGTGCTTATACCTCACTCAGATACAGAACCAATGGTAACTCCTGCCATATTCATAATCACCTCTGAAGCCGCTTAGCCTTTTTGTTTTCCCTTCAAACAAGATAAGTCAAATGAGAAATGACATTTACATGAGCATTATCATGATTAGGCTATATTCTGATTCAAATTGTTTTTGTATTTGATTAGTTTTTACCTACTTGAAGTTGTCGGTCGCGGAAGCAACTCACAACTTCAAGTGGTAAAAATTCAATTCTAAAATGTAACGTTTTACCATATCAGTTAATTAACATATTTTAAAATGTTACCGAATGTAAATTATTTTCTGGTCTCATTTTTAACCATTTAAGCCCTCACGATTCATCCAAGCATCATGTAGCATCCCTGAAAAATAATTTAAACTCTTCCACCTAGAGCTTTTAGAACAAACATTTTCATGCAATTGTTTCAGTAAAAACAATGTATTTTTCATTTGCCGGCCACTTCAAGTCATCTTTATCCACTACAAGTCGAGAACTGCGACAGCAATTGACGGCTTGTAGTTGATAAAGGTGAGAATGGTAAATTCAGGCTTGAATGGGTTGAGCGTCAGCAGTTTATAAACCAGTTTGTCAAATCAGAAAAGGTGAAGTTTTGGTATGTCTTATATATTATGTTTGCATGTGTCCACTATTCTTGTGAATACTGTAACATGTAGCATTACGCTATTGCATTACACATATAATATTTGTATAGTAGATATTCAATAGGTGTTGGTTTAATGTTAGGCCAGCGTCATAGCCGATGGGATATCATTGAGCCAACAACGGGTAAACGTCTCGTGTTTCTTGTTAATCTGCGACGCTGGCCCAACATTGAACAAACATTGGGTCAGTTTATCGTGTCTGCTGGGTAGTGATGGTAATACAGTTATATATGCTAACAAATACTAAACACTAATCGTTATATTTTCCCGCAAAAAAAGCGTTGTCATATGTTAAGAACATATATTCACAAGTCATCACATCTTCATATTATATGGTTGGGCGCACTTTACTATTCTTAGTGGAAATCCTTTTTGATAGATTTTGACAATATTGAATTAAGCTGTCTGGTTTAGTGTGAAGGTCTTAAAGACGTGTTGTTTTCATGGAATATCAATCTGATTGAAAAATTGACTAGAATAAGAAGTGTAGCTGGTTGTAACATCGTATTTGTTACAACCAAATCATAAATGTTCCCATTTTGAAAAGATGGTACATATTACCGTCATATCAGGACATAATTATTAATATCCAGCTCTTTTCAAAAGTATGTAGTAAAATAGCGTTTGTAAAGCAAGGTAAATTGTCGTCAGTCAAAATGTCACTGATGAAAAAGCGAGCTAGACAAATGAACACTAGGCCATAGGAAAATACGTCAAAGTAATAATATGTCTCACCGACGGCGCGATACATTATATACAAGAGGCGAGCATATGCTCTAATAAGGCTCGTTTCAATCAGGGCTCGTTTCAATAAGAAAATATTATCTTAACTTCAAATCATTTATTATTTAAAAAAGTTAAGATCATGAGATAATGACGAATGACTGGCCCCTGAATCCAATGTTTCTGTCTTAATATTGGTAATGTCATCACTGAGTGTGTCAGATTATATGTTTACTTCTATTGCAGTTAAAATTAATGAAAATATAGTCACAATGTATTGACTATGCTGATGATAACATTAATTTAGCTACCTTAGTTGATGCGTATATGATAAAAGCCTGGGTAGTTGTGAAAAAATGTATTGACTATGCTGATGATAACATTAATTTAGCTACCTTAGTTGATGCGTATATGATAAAAGCCTGGGTAGTTGTGAAAAAAGTCGAGGCCGAATGCTTTTTTCACAGCTAAAAATGGAGAACCCTGAGGGTTTTAACTTGCTTAAAACACATCATAAAATTAAAACGATCATAAAAATTATCCATCAAGAAAATAATGTAGTGGTGTGTTTTAATTTATATGTATATTAGATTTATATACAGATTTAGATCTACCAGGTCCTCAATGAATGCCCACCTTTGAATGTCGTGGTCGGAGAAAGAAAATAATGTAGGCTCCTAGTGGTGTGTTTTAAATGATATTATATTAGGCCAGATTTATATCTACCAAAATTAAGGAATATAATCGTTCCCCACTGTAAGTATTACAGACTTGTAGGTGATATTACAGGCAACTTTATTCATATATAAAGGTTCTCCACTGTAAGTATCACAGACGTGTAGGTGATAGAGTACCTAACTTTATTCACTCACCGTGACTTTTGGTTGTTCCAGGCAGCTGGTAGCTCATCAATAATGCACAACTCTAACATCTATTCGTATTCATCCTCAATGGAAATATCGTTTCAAATAGATGGTGTGGTTAGCATAAGAATATGTCAAGATATCCACTTCGAACTTATAATTCGTGGCTGTGAATCATATCCATCCCGACGATGCTGGTGATTTCCGAGAAGAGAATCAAAGAAATTCCACGTGAAATGCGCCGTATTATGCGCTATTTGAGGTTCAGGTTACGCCGAATACATCCCTCACCCACACACACCTGTGACGATGTGCCACCACAAGTTACAACACCCATAAAATGTGGACTGCCTACTAGTATATCACTCTGTGCAGTGCTAGCCAGCCACATTAGATATAGGTCTACGCGCCGGACGTGACGTCGCCGTTTGCTCTGACTACGTGCGGCGTCGCCGAGGACGTGTAGCTGGCTGTAGGAGCGCTGGTTTGTGTCTTCGCCTCCTCCTCAGCATGGCATTGTTGCAGGCGACAAGGACACAGAGGGGCCCCGCTGCTGTCACCCTGCGCTCACTCTGCCAGCCCTGGCGGTCTGGTCGCAGGTCCACTGCGCTCTGCCGGCACAGCAAGAGAGTCCACACACAGCAGCCACCAACCAGCCAGGGCAAGGCATTGGCCCAATACTTGCCCAGCACCTTGCATGGCAAGCCAGCCCCCTGATCAAATCAATAGCCAAGTGCGGGCTGAGCTGTGGCTCTATGGGTGCAGTGGGAATAGAGAAGCGTTACAGACACAGAGAGATCCAGTTCTTGATGCAAAGACAGATTGCAGCAATTCCTGGTCACAGGCAGTTTTAACTGTGAAATCATGTGGCCAGTTTTCGGGTTCTCGAGGCGCTACAAACTCACAGAGAGACCATTTGAGAGCCATGAGTCACATTGCATATTGATCGCGACTATTGCCATTTGAACCTGTTTTATTAGTCGATCAAATCACTGATATTGGGAATGTAATGGGTGTTTAATCATCAACAATTGCATTTTTGTTGTCCCAAATTAAACAAATATGAGTCATTTTCACCATTTAAATTTGTGGATCGCGGTAACGAGACACAACTTCAAGTGGATGGAAATATAACTAAATTAAATCAGCACGATACGGGTTAGTATTGGATAAAATTGTGTGCTGTCTGAGAGATATTTCTTAGGTCCACAAACTAATATGCTTTGGGACGCGGGGCGCAGAGGTGCAATTTATGGAACTGTGTCGGGACACGGACTTGATTTAGGATCATGAGCGCGAACAAGGTAGATCATATCACAAAGGAAATGTGAGATATATGAGATAACAGGCCTGCCGCAGCAACTGAATACAATGCGTCGTCATCAAAGACTTTCTTCACTAATTTGAAAGTGTTACTCGCTCAGGGAACACGAGACGCAATGTTTGCATTAAGTTGGGTCGTCATTGAAACAACATTGGGTTAACGTCTGTTAACCCTTGTCCTGCTGAATTGTTTGTTTCTATTTTTCGTCATTTGAAGCTGGGATTGCTAACGCAATTTCCAGCTTCAAATGACGAAAAAATATTTCAATTTTTTTTAAAATAGACATTTTCTAAATAATGAGTTATTTGACCAAATAAGCATCTACCACAAACTATATTATAAATTGCAATGACATATTTTTTTATTTAAAATCAGTTTGGAACCTTATATATACTGGCCTAGCATGACAAGGATTAACGTGTTGTGTTTGCTGGTAAGGGAATGCTGGATATGCGATCTAGCAGGCCTACTGGAGGGAATAACCACAACGCGTCCTCATCATATATTGTCAGTATTAATTTTAACCCTTAACCCCCTAAGTACGATTATGGTCGTGTTTAATTCGTTTGATAAGAAACTATTAACCGATCAAATCACTGTTATTGGGAGCGAAATGAGCGCTTAAACATCAAGGTTTCCAAATGTTTGACCGCAACATAAACAAAAATGAGAAATTTTTGACCCACTTCAGTTTTATGGGTCACAGTAGCGAGACACAACTTCAAATTGATGAAAATCGGTGTAAACTTGGTAAAATTTAGTTTGAAATCATTTTAGATGTTTAGCATATTATCACGTTTATCAACACAGAGTTGATTTCATTTCAATATTCACTAGTCATTATTCTAAATTGCTTCTTTAATAATGTTCTATAGGCCTTACTAATATATTTATCAAAACCACTGTTCAAATTTCTGTCTCTCTCAACCATCCTTCCGAGACATCTTCGCGCGCCTCGACGGTTCATTAGTTTCTGCTATGGCTATCAGGGTATATTGGGTTAGAATCACGATTGGGTCAGATGTATCGCGGTAGTTTTCCACACTGTTCTGAGGCCGTGTTTTTATGTGATTGTGCAATATAAGCATGATAAACATGATGAAGAGCCCCATGCAGAACTATATCGGAACGTATAATCTATTATTTTAGTGTCGGTACATAGTTATCATAGATTGAGCATCCGTCAGGGCGGGAGCCCTGGTGCAGTGGTTAAAGATACCTGCCGGGAAAGTCAGTGATCGCGGGTTCGAACCCCTCTTTGGCCAAAGAAGCAAAAAGAGGTAGCCTGCTCAGCCTAAGACCGCCAGGACTTGATTTTAGAATCCTGTTTCTGGCACAGTTTAGCCTATATGAGCACAAAGGTGGCCTAAGACCCTATTCATTCATTCATTCATTCATTCATTCATTCATTCATTCATTCATTCATTTATTCATTCATTTCAATCAGTCAAGTTATTATTTGGCATCTTCCCATGTTTCTCCTTTCGTGTTTCTCCTTCTTGTTATATGCCCCATCTCACCTTGATCTCTCTGCTACCACAATAGGCCTACATATTTTTAGAATTATGCGGTGCAAAGGAAAACAACTGTAACTAACTGTTTAGTTTGCAAGTAAAGCGTTTCTGCTTTTTACCTTTGTATGGCTGAGTAATGTTTCAGTCATCCAACAATTCGCTCTCTCTCTTATTCAGTCAAGGTACAATCTGTCATGGCTCTCATCTCATCATCACACAGATGCATATGCCTATACTCGCCAAATTGAAAGGTGTTGTCCTTCCTTCCTTTCTTTCAGCCTTTTTATAATTGCTTTCCGTTCACACCTCTCCACCAGTCCTGTACCTCTGGGGGAAAGAAGCGTGGATACAGACACATTTGCTAGGGTACAGTCCGAGCATTGCTATGTACCCTAGCAAATGTGTCTGTATCCACGCTTCTTTCCCCCAGTGTCCTCCTGTACGGCATCTGTCCCAGTGCTTCGTGTTTTACTCATTTCTTCCATCACCACCATTCCATTCTTTCGCACCCAATATATACTATTATCTAGTGTATTATTCAGCGGCATTTCACAGTTTCTTGTCACTAGTGACGATTCAGTCTCGTTTAGTACACGCCACTACATTAGTTTTTTCGTCCGACGACGACAGTCTGAGCCGGTTGATCAATTATCACGTTATGCTTATTAAACAAAAATATAATGCAATGCTGCACATTTATGTTAAAGTTATAGTTCAAAGATATAGATTCAACTTAAATTTTTCACAATGCATCAATTTGCGTGAAGATGTTTAGCCTTCTTAGCTAATACGTGTGTGTTTCACACCTACTGAGTGCCAAAATACCGATGTTTAAAAAATTTAGAACACTTTTTAAAAATTATCAAGACACCCCCCCCCCCTCTGCCCACTTCTGGATCAGCCACTGGTGCTTTCATTTACCCTGCCTGTCAGGTCATTCTAGTTGACCGACATGTTCGCTCATGGAAAGGCCAGGTACATGACAGCCTCCCACAGTGGGGAGCTCCCCAGCAAGCAAGACATGTTGACCAAATCCACATGCTGTTTCAATGTTGGGCCAACGTCGTAGACGATGGCCCAACATTGAAACAACAAATGGATTTGTTAAACATTTCTTGGAACAACATTTTGTCAATGCGTTGTGTTTCTTGGAGTTTTTGAAAATAACAAATTGGCCAAGCGTTGTTTTATCGCTGTGTCATCGTTACCACGTTGGCTCAGCTATAAACCAGCCCTGAGCCAACGTCTGGAGAAGAGTGGATTCCTGCTATCTCTTTGCCCCTGATACCATCACACAAGACACATCGAGTGTCCCGGCTTTACTGTCTTCAATCCCTGAAAAGAAACCGAGCCACAAAAACCCGCTGGCAATTATCGATTCGGCTCCAAGTGCGATTTTTCAATTTTGCTGATATCTACCTGTGAATCGTCCAATAAAATCGAAATGAATGCTGCAGATTTCTATCAACGGTGGGTAAAACCTGCGGCCACGGAACAGTTGCTCCTGAGGGATATTTGTTATGTGCTTTCCAGCGTTAAAGTTAATTTGTCACTTCATTAATTGAAATATCTTGTTTTGTGTGTGTGGCTATGATGAAGCGTGTTCTGAAAGGACTGTGCCAGTGATTGCAGTTTAGTTTTGCTTTGTGCAGTCCCCAGCAATATAATAAGGGGATGATGGTGGTCAACTCATTTAAGTGAGTGAGTGAGTGTGTGAGTGAGTGAGCGAGCGAGCGAGCGAGCGAGCGAGCGAGCGAGCGAACGAACGAACGAACGAACGAACGAACGAACGAACGAACGAACGAACGAACGAACGAACGAACGAACGAACGAACGAACGAGCAAGCGAACGAGCGTGCGAACGAGCGTGCGAGCAATTGAGTAAGCCTGAATCAAGTTCACAGCTTACCCCGCCACTAAGCAAACGATACACCAGAACGAACATTGCTTTTAGTCATTCACATACTGAAGATTGGACTGAACGCTCAAAGATTTTCTGTTGATAATAGCCTCACCACATTTATGACATTATTCTCTGTCAAGGAGAACTAACGAAATTCGATAGATTCGTAAATCCGAATGTACGAGGCGCGAAGCGCCGAGTATATTCGGATCTGCGAATCTATCGTAGTTGATTTCTTTCTTTTAATTGAAATACACAAAATAGTACATGTTTTCCAAGATTTGATGAAGAAAACGTAATTTTATTGTCAGAATAGTTACCCACGAGAAAGTACCCATGCAGTTTCATGGTTAAACCCGTATATTATGCCCGACCTGATCCATAAAGAAACTAACTGTAGATTCGTTGACCCGAATCTACTGTTTTAACAAAAGACTGACGTCGCTGGTGTATTTTAAAAATGTATAATTCACATTTGTGCCAATAATCATGTAAGCAGTAAAGATTATATAACTTAGGTGAATAGGCCTCCACATCAACTTAATTGTCGGGTATACATGTACATCATCTTTACCTGCATTATCTCCATGGATACCACATCACTGATTACTGGGTAATGGACAATGTGGTACAACACATCTTCATCTATCCAGGCTCCTGGATATCACGTATATGTGCTATGAGTTCAGACCCCCCTCCTCCCCGGCCAATTCAGACAGCTCAAACAATCTGACCTGAGTGTGACCTTCACACTACAGTAAGTAAACCGTTGACGTCATAATGAATAATCATGTTGCTCGCACTCCCTCTCGTTCGTACAGCTGTAAAGCGCACCTGTTTTCAAGGTCAGACTGGTAGTCTGACGGTCAGACCTTCTCTCGGAGGTTAAAAAAAACCCCACCCCCCCCCCCCCAGATATCTAATGGTGCATTCATAACTGACATTCAAACATAATGAGGATTACTCATAAGCAACAGCTCGGTCACACTTGACTAATTATAATACCATAGGTCTACCATGATAATTAATATGTACTAGGTCAACAATAACCCTGTCATTGTTCTGCTATTGAGCATAGAAACTTGGTATTTCCAAAATGCTGTCATTTTCAATTCTACCCACTCGGGTTCAAACAGTAGATATTCTGCTTGTCGTTCATGCACAGTTAGGGTCAGTGTTTGCACCGAGTAACCATGTATATTAAGTACATGTAAAGTCGATGACATTATGGGATAATTTAGACAGCAATCTCAGCAAGTGTGAGACATTGTCTGAATGTTGTTTTAATGCTGGTCCATCGTCTACTACGCTGGTCCAATATCAAACCAACATTAGATCAAACGAATCGTGTCTAATCTAATTGGGTGCTCGCTGATCGCAAGGTAGATATTGATCTATAGGAAACAGCTGTGGGATCTGCCATAATATCAATATGCCCTGCATGTGTTGGCGATTCGTAAGAACAACAAATAAAGTAACGACTTGTTTCAATACATAAAAAACTGTCCCCCCCCCCCCCCACCAGCGCACACCCACCCAGTGCCTCTCAGCTCATGTGATTGTATGTATTGGCCGCTGAGAGCACAACCATTGCGATGCATGCCAACTAAGCAGAAACAAATGTGACTAGGGTCGAAAATATGTAGTTTTTTTCTTATTCTGGTCAGGTGTATAGTTGTTTAGAGATAATGATATGTTGCTACAAGACTGGTTCTAGATTGGGATAGCGTTTGTAGCTTTGGCCTAATATTGTTCTATGCTGGTTTAGCATAGGCATTTGGCCTAATTGTTGTATTGCAAATAGTATTACATTACTCCTTACAACGCGGGGACCGTTTTTATACGTCACAATCTGACCTCTACATGTCAGATTCTGACACATATAAAAACGATCCCCGCACTAAAAGAATTAAAATATTTCTAATGACACTAGACCCACGACATAGGTATTCAGATGAAGCTGAAAGAGCTGACTAAGATATTTATGATGATTTCAAATTGAAAAACACCCTTTGGTTTAATATAAAAAATATGTCAGCATCGTAAGGGTTAAACACAGTGGGCCCTGATAGAGTGGCTAACACTGCCTGACTGTCACGCCGGATCTATCCATCTGGTATTCAGAATCAAAAGTTTTCCCGTCCACTCGTAAACATTCACTATTGTGAGGCTTCTTAGTGATCGAGATGTACCGTGATTGACCTCATAATTCGAATCGTTTCGAGGACAGTGTCATCTGATTTATCTCACTGTCATCAGTTTCTCCCGGCCCAGTTTGGCCTACATTTGCACACAGTGGCATAAATACTCAATCATTCTTTTTATTGGTCCATTCATTCATTCATGTAATCTTTTATTTATTCTCTCATTCATCTATCCATTCTTTAAATTATTCATTCATTAAGTCATTGAGTAATTCATTCGTTCGTTTATTAATTCGTTCATTCATGCATTAATCTCATTTATTCATTCATTCGTTCGCTCGTTCGTTCAATCATTCATTCATTCATTCATTCATTCATTCATTCATTCATCCATTCATTCATTCATTCATTCATTCATTCATTCATGCATTCATTCATTCATTCATTCATTCATGCATTCATCTCAGCCAATTATTAATTCATTCATTCATTCATACATTCATTCATTCATTTACTCATTCATTCATTCATTCATTCATTTATCAAGCATTCATTCATTTATTAAGCGCTGTAAGACTAATAAATTGGAATCATGGAATTTATACGGTAGATAAATAAATACGGTAGATTACAATTAGCAATGTTTCTGCTGTGTTGATCTGCATGAAAAAATGTACAGAAGGATTATATCCGGCTAACATAAATGTAGAATGTATCACTTCAAATATCACACTGATATTCTGAAGTGGTCAATTATAGTGACTGGCTATAAAAAACTTGTCCTACCAAATATTAGCTTAAAAACTACTATTATTTCTATGCGGTTGTAGCATACAGTTTCTAATGCAAAGGATTGTTTTTTTGTTGTTAGCCCTTCCGAGTTGAATTAGTATGCGACAAGAGGATAGAGATGTAATCAGGACTAATTAGCTGGTGAACGTGACACGAGTGGAATATGGCGTGCTAGATTGGTTTGCATTCTAATAGTTGTTTCGATGTCAAATCTATGCATTATTTGATATTCATTCCTATAACCGCCGAGTTGTGTATTGCTACCGCGACCAACATTTTCAAGTGTTTTAAAATACTCGTATTTCATTAATTTGATATAAAACATTTTCAAGTTTTGTTGAATAACCCTTTTAGCGCGGAGGTCGACTTTAGACGATCCTGATGTCTAAAGACAGTCCCCGCAATGAAAGAATTAAACAAATTATAATGGCCGCGGACCCATAGCACATAGGTATTCAAATGAAGCACAAAGAGCGAACAAGGCATTGATGATGATACGGCACTGCACTGCACTGTACTGCACTGCACTGCACTGCACTGCACTTCACTGCACTGCACTGCACTGCACTGCACTGGCTGCACTGCATTGCATTGCATTGCATTGCATTGCATTACATTGCATTGCATTGCCTTGCATTGCATTGCATTGCATTGCATTGCATTGCATTGCATTGCATTGCATTGCATTGCATTGCATTGCATTGCATTGCATTGCATTAAATTCATTGCACTCACTCACTCACTCACTCACTCACTCACTCACTCACTCACTCACTCACTCACTCACTCACTCACTCACTCACTCACTCACTCACTCACTCACTCACTCACTCACTCACTCACTCACTCACTCACTCACTCACTCACTCACTCACTCACTCACTCACTCACTCGCTCGCTCACTCACTCACTCACTCACCCACTCACTCACTCACTCACTCACTCACTCACTCACTCACTCACTCACTCACTCACTCACTCACTCACTCACGCACTAAATTAAAATTGCCTCTCAGTGACCGGACGTCGCCAACGTGTATGCAACGGTAAAATACGGTAAAGTTTCAGACACCCTACAAAAGCCAAAATTTAAAGGGACCCCTTGGGATGAGGAATTTCAATGTCATCTATTTTGAAAATTTAATTTATATGAAGCTATATAGCCTACGGATCTTAACTAGAAATACGAAAAAAACAAAAACAATTTTAAAGCACCGAAAAAGAGTGAAATAGCTGTATTTCCAGGTCGTATATTGCCATGTAAACAAAACAAGTCAGCGATATTCAGCACTTTCCATCACATATTCCCACGCATCAGACGGTAAGATCAAACCAGTCACGCTAATTGGTGTCTCATAGTCAGGACACTGTAGGACACACCTGCAGCACTGATTGTCTACCCAACGCTGGGCCAATGCCATCAGCATGTGGCCCAATGCTGTGAGAACATTCAATCGTCCTACAGGTATACAAATAGTTTGTTTGGGTTACTTCTGGATTCATAGAAATGTTGATTAAAAATATTTGTAAAAATATGAAAATTCTAAAAAAAATAAAAACACGATTCGTGGGATACACTACTTCAGTACGGAATTAAAAACGAAAATTGATGTCATACCAAGGCGCTGCTTTAATAAGTGAGGACAATTTGTTTTAAATGCTGTACCTACATTTATTTATGGTAAAATTGATGAGGGCGACAACAAATAATTAAACCTATTTTTGGAATAGTTAATGAGGGCGACAAACACAACTTTAGAAAAAAATAGTGAGGGCGATGAAACTGACAAAAAAACTCACAGTTACTGCCTTTTGCTCTGAAATAACAGCTGTTGTAATTACGTATTTTGTATTTGAAAGATATTATTCTGTGAAACGCAGTAACGTCACCGGAAACCGTTTTAAATGGGAACTCGGTGAAAACAAAGTTATTTAAGACCCCCTCCCCCATATTTCATTGTATTAGACAGCTCGGTGACAACAATGGAGGTCAAGGCTATTGAGTTTCACAGAATTGTTTCAATCGTGGGGGCCTATTGGTTATTTCAGTCGCGCGAGTTTATTCATATGGAGAGCGTGACATTGGTTCGTGCTACACTCACCAGGTGGCTCTGTAGTCAATTCACCTTTCTGTAACATTTTGACAACACTATTAACCATGTCACCTCATTACCACCTTGATAGCCTATATCTTAGTACTTTAATTACATATATCAATTTGTGCCGCAGATCCTATCTGAAGCCAAGTGAAAATAATAATATTATTTCATGTGATAGAACACTGAACATAATATCTCATGTTTCCATTTAAAAATGTCCTTGTCGTGATTCTGTAATTAGTATCCTATTTTATACTAACACTTCTGCTGTTGAATTGTTTTGTTTGATTGTTCATTCATTCGGAGCTGTCTGTAATATAAGGTGACGTACTGTAACACTATGTATTTTTAATATTGAATTATTATATTAAAAATGCATCTACCACAAACTCTTTTATCAGATTTCACTCGTGTCACCTGTGTCTCCAAGGCAACACTCACTGATAAGTCAGTGTAATGAGAAATATGCATCTTTAATATTGAATTATTGTATTAACAAAGCATCTACCACAAACTCTTTTATCAGATTAAGATATATTTCTACCAAGCCAACACAAAACCTTCGCATAACATTTATACAACGTTGGCTTAACGTTTTCGACGTTGCCCGAACATATTATAAATGTTAGACAAATGTTTTGTGTTAGGTATTGATCTAAAACATTTTTGAAACCGCATGTATACGGGCCTGGCAGGACACGGGTTAACATGTCATGTGATATACATGTGACGATAATAGGTAATAAATGACTGTAAAACAATAAAATATGCCTCCATGCTGATATAATTCAACTCAAGTGTTTTCAAAAATGTTCTTAAAAAGCTTTAAGAATTATTTACTATTTATGAATCATTATCCAGAGGCCTATGATGTGTGTATGATAATATAATATAATATAATATTATAATGTAATATTATAATGTAATATTATAATGTAGTAAATATAACAAAACAAAACAAAACAAAACAAAACAAAACAAAACAAAACAAAACAAAACAAAACAAAACAAAATAAAATAAAATAAAATAAAATAAAATAAAATAAAATAAAATAAAATAAAATAAAATATAATATAATATAATATAATATAATATAATATAATATAATATAATATAATATAATATAATATAATATAATATAATATAATATAATATAATATAATATAATATAATATAATATAATATAATATAATATAATATAATATAATATTATAGAGGAATAGATATAGAGGAATAGATACATACATCTGCAGCCTTCAGAGCAAATAATAAATTGCTCACAATCTAATTAATGTCAGGCCGATGTGAGCTACTTTGGTCTGATATTGAGCCAGCACTGTGCCGGTGGTCACCTTTTACCGGCATATCATATCACATCTGCTGTATAATGATCGGTCATTGTGTGAATGTAAACAAGTGACCACGGTCCAGCTGGTCTATATTATGCTTAACGATTCATCTGCAGCTCTATTCTACAGTAATAATTATTGACATAGCTTCACCCTTTAGCCCTCCCGTATCATAGAACACAGCCATTTCCCATTCACCTTGAGGTGGGGATTGCGATAGGTGAATAAAAATGTTTCGATTTTCTGAAATTCCCAAGCATGACATCTCCACTGAAAGCTCCGGATGTCGCTATTGATATGTAATTTTCCGTTTGGTTATCGATTAATTATGTAAACCCTTACAGTGCGAGGATCGACTTTAGATTCCAGAATCTGACGTCGGTAGACGTCAGATTCTGACGTCTAAAATCGATACCCGCACCGTATGAACTGAAATATTTCTAATGGCCGTAGATCCATTACACATACATGTAGGTATTCAAATGAACCGAAAATTACTAACTAATATATTTGTGCTGATTTTAAGTTGAGTTAAACCCTTCAGTCTCCATGGTGTAACCAAAAAAATAATCCAGCTTTGTAAGTGTTAAAATGTGTCATGCACTGCATTAATGCGACGAGAGAACTTAAAGTCCAGTAGAAAGAACGACATTCGATAGATTCGTATATGTTCGAATGTACGTATATGAGTATATTCAGATCTGTGAATGTATCGTGATCATGGTAATTTAGTTATTTCTTTGATTTAAAAAAACCACAATAGCCTCCAGAACTTGATCGACGACGTTTTAAACGTTCAAAATGACTAAAATGACTAGTATAAAAAATAATTGTGAATTGGTGAGCAAAAGTGTACATGATTCGTGGATCCGAAACTACTGTTTTAACAATCGACTGGCGTCATATGTGTATTTTAACACCATATGTATGCTCTCTTGTCGATTTTAACACCACGTGGACTATTAAGACTAAAATTCATGGGACAAAAATACTATATTTCATAACAAAATGACGGTTTTAAGCTATCAATTGGATAAACTATTAAACAATGCCATTTTAATTCAAAAGAAGGTGTGAATTGCACCAGCAATGTAATGAGAATGATAAAACTTGAGAGGGTTAGATTTACAGCATGTTTGTTTTCCTGGTTACTTTCAGTAACTTGCCTCCCTTAACCTTTTGACCGCTAAGCACGACTAAAATAGTTTTCCATGATATTTTATCATCTTACAAAACAGATTTCAGTTGTCGTATCGGGATGTCGTATTAAGCGTATTAAGTGTCGTATTAAGTGTGACAAGTAATCACAATTAAAAGACGACTACCGAAATATTATTTTCCAAACAGTTAAAACAAAATAATGTTTATAAAGGTACGCGGTAGGCCGTTGAATGGCTCATGAATGGCGTTTATGATATGGGAAGGAATAATATTTTATTGGCCTAGCTTAGATTTTATTTATTTGGATTGAATTCGACTAGATATTGAATTGAATTGGACTATATCAGATTGAATCAGATTGGAATACATTGAACTAGACTGGTTGGGCTGTATACGATTAGACAGAAGAATTGTATGGTTTAGTTTCGACTGGGCAGGATTGGATTGAATTTAACTGTTTTTTCTTTGATTGAACTGAATTAGACTGGGTTGAACTAGATTTAATTTGCTTTTATTACATCGGATTTAACTTTAGTTTGATTTGATTGAACTGATTTGGACTGGATTGGACTGGATTAGATTGATTCAAAAGACAATAATTGAAATGAATTGACTGGATTTTATGTGGATTGAATATGAACCGACTGAACTGGACTGGGTTAGATTTAATTGATTTTGACTTGAGATTGACTTGATTGGCCTGAATTGAACTATACTGGACTGGATTGGGTTAGACTAAATTGGATTGGACTGTACTTGATTGGATTTAGATGGGTTAGTGGATTGAAATTTAATGGATTTTAATACGATTAAATGCATTGTTTTGTATTGTTATTTTATTGTAATTGTATTTTTATTACATTGCATTGTATTGCCTTGCATTGGACGGCACGGCACTGTATTGCATTGCATTGTATTGATTTGCATTGCATTGCATTGCATTGCATTGCATTGCATTGCATTGCATTGCATTGCATTGCATTGCATTGCATTGCATTGCATTGCATTGCATTGCATTGCATTGTACTACTTTGCATTGCATTCCACTCACTTACCTTGGATTGCAATATAATGGATTTGATGAGTTAATGAGGGCGAAAAAAACAAATATAAAAAAAGATGGTGAGGGAGCTGAATAATAACGTATCTCTTATTTCTGTATCAATCATAGGGGAATATTGATTATATCAGTCGCATGAGTTTATTCATTCGGAAAGCGTGACATTGGTTCGTGTTACAATCACCTGGTGGCTCTGTAGTCAATTTACATTTCACTAACCTATTGACACCGCTGTTAACTATGTTGACCTTATTACCACCTGGATATATCTTAATAGTTCTATTACATATATCAATGTGTGCCGCAAATCCTATATGAAGGAAATTATTTCATGTGATGAAACACCTAAATATAATATACTATACTATAAATATACTATGAT
>OZ024911.1:15094967-15127090 GCA_964017125.1 Flabesymbios commensalis
CTAATTTGCATAAATTCAAAATGGCCGCCATGAAAATTGACTCAGTCTTATTTTGGCGATATCTCGGCTAATAATCAATGAAAATCATGATGTTTGTGTCTAACCTTATGTTTTTAGGGTCAAGGAATCTAATGAGCACTTTATTGAAAATGCTGGACATCCCGTTTACACCACAAATTAAAATATTTGATATGACGGATGTGAAATCACTTCAAATTTTACGAATTTTGATTTTGTAACATTACCATAATATTATGCCCAACTTGATTAATAATAACATAATCATTATGGCTCTTTTATAATAAACATGTTATTGTATCAGTGGTTAATGTTTCGAAAGTCATCAGGGTGCCACCATCCAATCACCAGGGGGGGGTTGGAGTTTTTGTAGCGGACAAATTATTTATTTCAACGAAGCTCTGCAACGCGCTGAAAATTGCAAATTTTATTACATGTTTATATAGAACAGTTCTTAACGTAAATTATTTATTTCACACAGGGTCTACCCGAAGTTATATATTTCAAAAAAACTCTAGCCCCCCCCCCCCCCTGGACATTGAGTGGTGGCCCCCTGACGAAAATGTTGACACATTCAGTAGGCCTAAAATATATAAGATAACCTGTATTTGTAAATCACATAATATGCACCCCTTTTCCACACCCTCCCTCTCTCTACAAATTATAGTATGTCAAGGGTTGTGTGTAAAAAGGGGATACCTATGATCATATCAGGCAAATAATGCCACATTAAAAACAGTGCGATTATAGTCGGATTCACATTAACCGTGGTGAGTGATTTTCGTCGATTTCTCAGTCAATTTCTAGCCAAGTATCATGTCTCAGATGGCCAAGCGTCTCACCAGTATTATAGTGTAGCAGCAAAGTGACCAAAATTTGAGTCAACCTTCCATGAAAACACAACATCACTTATCATATACCGTTGGAGAGCTTGAAATCTCAGGAATATGGCTAGGGGGGATAACAAGCGCGAAATTTTGGACAAATTTGGCAATTTGACCCTTTGTGCACCATGGTATTATGTGACCTATATATTTGGATATCATACCTTACAAAACAAACAGAAGATTCATTAGCAGAATCCTTATTTGATTTTTAACTCGTTGGGATAATATCCCATATGATGAGAAGCTAATGAAAAAAATATAAATTAAATTTAAAGACCCTTTCTCTTCAAAAGCACCAACCAACACCAACACCAACTAAATGTATTTACGTTGTAGCCACGTGCTAAAATATGTTGTAAGAATCCTCATTAGTGTTATTGTAGATGTCTTCAGATATTCTCACTATAGAAATAATTTAATAAAAAGTAAAAAGAATGACCCTTTGTGTACCACAGCACAGCATACTAGGCCCATTATTTGCCTCTTCAATTAGATTCTGATTTATTAGACACAATAGGAATAGTTTTACGCCTCATCCATGATGTTATCTACTGGATAGCATCATTATTATGAGAATCTGGTCTTTAGAAATAGCAGTTTAAATATAGCCACCCGTCGCCTGCAAAAGCACAAAAATATAAATGTTTATATTTTAACAATTTCGTAATCTACAGAATATTTAATTCCCAAAATAGTAATACAAAATCCCAATTAGCTTTACAATATGCACAATAAAATTATGTATCTTACATATGAAGTATATGAAAAAATATTAATTAACCCTTTGTGCACAAAATTCCAACATATATTTATTTTGATTTGTTTGAAAACGTACATAATACATTTTTCAGCATTTAAAGCTGGTATTTAATTTGCTATGATGTTATTGATATTTTCATGAGACAAGGTACATAAAATAGGATAAATAAGCTAAGATACATCAAAATTAATGTAAAAAACTATTTGTATTCAAAACAACAACAAACATGTCGTTCTATCTGTATTATGTCTATTTTTTTAGGACATTTTAAAATCTATATCACATATGTAAATATCTGAAAACAAATTTGCTATTTGCCAAAAAAGTATATCTTACTTAAAATCATTTCTGCGTCATCTAAACTCTTTTAACAAAATGTGTACTCCGTCGGAAACACATTAAAATATATTGTTAAAAATACAATTTATGCCTACTAATAGTAAGGAGGCTAATGCACGTAAACTAGACCGTATCTGTAAATTATAAAAGACATCTTAGGGTATGAAATATGGGCTAACATTTTCTCAACTACGTTTTTTTAAGAGCTTATGCCTAATAATTTAACCGCCTTATTTGGGCGCTAAGGGCAGAAATGCTGTTATTTGCCATATTTTCTCGTCAAGTTCACATTCAATATTAGGTTATAGACATCAAGGGGTCCATTGGACACTGTTTAAAACGCCACTGTTTAAAACGCAAATTAATCATACATGATCATACGATTATCCCCGAAATTTAATAAAACTACCATAATACTATATTCTGTATTCACAATCACTCGTTTCCATCACTTTCGGTTAGAGTGGTGCAAAATGGCATAAATGAAGCCATGCGTGCTAGATAGAAATTAGTGATGGAAAATGGTATAAAGGGAACGTTACTTCCACATTAGATAGATATTAGAGTGGTCTAAGATGGCATAAAGAGCATTATCCATGTTCCGCCTACAATAGATAGAGGTTAGAGTGGTGGAATATAGCACAAAGGGAACTTTCCGTGTTCCTCCTATATATATAATAGATAGAGATAAGAGAGGTGTAAGATAACATAAAGGGTAATTCCCGTGTCCCCCTACACTAGATAAGATATTACATGCACACCTAAGCAAGCACTAGTCGGAGAAATAGGAAAATACCCTGTAGCATTTTATTATTTGTATTAAATATAGGTTTGAAATGATATGTATACCTGATCACAGACATCCCGAAGTCTATTATTCAAGGTTGAAAGTTCTGAATGAGAGGTGTAGAATAACCTGGACGTCTCATATTAGATGTCTTTTGGAAAGATATGGTTTTAGTTTTGTGTGGATTAGCCAAGGTGTTGGTGATGTAGATATATTTATAGAAATATTTAAAACAAAGCTACAGGAACATTTTAAGAATACGTAGTTTGCCAACCTTGGAAATATAAGTAAATTAGCAACTTATTTTACATTTAATAGAGAATTTGAACCAGAAAGTTATTTGAATTTTAGAATTATTAGGTCACATAGACAGGCATTATCCAGGTTAAGATGTTCCAGTCATATGCTACACATTGAAGTAGGACGACATAATAACTTGTTAATGGCAATAATGGTGCATTTTCTGTAAAGAATTATATATTATTGTTTTAGAAGATTATCATTTCTTAATGTTATGTCCTGCTTATGCAGAATTGAGATCGAATTATACATCTTACAGCAGTTTTATAGAAATACTAACAGAAACTGAGGAACATAACATAAAGAAATTAGCTTCATTTGTATATCATGCAGAGAAACTCAGAATAAATAACTGAACTAATATGCATTGATATGTCCTACACAAATGTGTACTGTATTTATTTGAATTTCTTATGTATGTATGTATGTATGTATGTATGTATGTATGTATGTATGTATGTATGTATATAACATGTGAAATTGTTTTGTAATATGGCCCCAAGGCCTTAAAAACTACTACTACTACTACTACTACTACTACTACTACTACTACTACTACTACTACTACTACTACTACTACTACTACTACTACTACTACTACTACCACTACAACTACATATTAGAGTGGTGAAAGATGGTATAAAGGGAACTTTCTGTGTTCCTCCTACATTAGATAGAGTTTAGAGTGGGTTAAAGATGGCATGGAGGTAAGGAATTTTCCATTTTCCTCCTATATAACCTACACTAGATAGAGATTAGAGTGGTGGAAGATGACATAAAGAGAACTTTCCGTGCTCCTCATACACTATATAGAGATTAGAGTGGTGGAATATTGCATACTGTACAGGGAACTGTCCGTGTTCTTCCTACGCTAGATAGAGATTAGAGTAGGATTAGAGTAGACAAGGGTTAATTATATACAGTCACGACAGCACATTAGGTAATTATATACGGTACCAGCAACGCAAGGGTTAATTATATACGGTCCTAGTAGCACATAAGTTAATTATATACGGTCCAGCAACACAAGGGTTAATTAATTTATATTTTACATATATTCCGTCTGCTGCGCCTCTGACCATCAGAGATTCATTGTCCGACGTAAAAACGACGATGTTACAGCAACTATGTGGTTCGGCATTTTAATATATTTTACTTTTAGTACGTTACTTACCATTATGATCATAACTAAAAGGGTTAATTAATTAATTAATTAATACCAGCATTGCTAACTTAGACTATCGATAAATTTAAGCAGACATAGGTCAGTTTTAGTTATGCATAATTCTTTCAACTATATATCTAAATTCGAAGTTTATTTGTTCTCAATAAAATATAAATATTTCCAGTGCGCAAAGGGTGTGTCAATTTATTGTATAATTTTATTATTTTCCAACACACATGCAACATTGAAAAAATATATATATATGTTTTTCTAATTTTTTTAGTAATGTATTTCGCAACATATTCAGAGAAATCTATAGGGCTTAAAGCATTTCTGCTTTCAGGCCCAATAGGCCCACTTTGGGTATCAAAATTTCCGTCTATGAACATATGTTCACAACCAAATGTTGTCAAAGGGATGTAGAAACATTACTTTATGGTAATTAATAATTATTTACTGCTTACTATTGATTGATATATTTATGAAGACAACATTTTTACAATTTTAAGGACATTACATTTTCTGCGTGTTTTCTGGCAGTAAAAGGGTGCTTGAAATAATCAAATCATGTATATATATATATTTTAGTCATGGTAGGTTAAGTATATGTGTTAGGTACTGAGTGACTGTTTGCTGCATATTATTTCAGGTATATATGAATGACCATAGCAGAAAATAAATCTTAAGGAAATATGTGATGTTGGTTAACAAAGGTTTATTTGCCAAATTCGTCCAAAATATCTTTCTCGTTATCTCCGCTAACCATAATCTTGAGATTTCAAGCTTGCCAACGGTATATGATAACAAATGTTGTTTTTTTCACGGAAGGTTGCCCTCTGAATAACGCCTTTTTTGGTGGGTCGGCTGAAGCACTATATCTAAATTTGAAATATGTTTGTTCTTAATAAAATATTAGTGTTTTTAGTGCGCAAAGGGTATGCATAGTTATTTTATAATTGTATTCTTTTCCGACACACATGAAATAGTGAAAATATAAGGAAAAATTTAGTGATGTATTTCGCATCATATTTAAATAAATCTATGAGTATTTGAGCATTCCTATTTTCAGACACTACATACTGATTTTCAATAGGTCTACTTTGGGTATCAAATTGTCTGTCTATGAACGTATATTCATAAACAAATGTTGTCAAGGAGATGTAGAAACATTACTTTATGGTAGTTAATAATTATTTACTGTATATTATTGATTGATATCTCTATGAAGAAAACATTTTCACAATTTTAAGGACAAAAAATTATTTTTGCGTGTTTTCTAGCAGTGAAAGGGTGCTTGAAATATTAAATTCATATTTTTTTTATTTTTCCAAGTAATGATCGGTTAAATATATGTGTTTGGTACTGTTGGATGGTTTGCTGCATATTATTTGCAGTATATATCGGGTTTGATGTTGGTCTAATGTAACATTATATTGGTCCACAATTAACCACTATCAGTATTACGTACATATTGTACACAGATTTACCACACCATATAACTTGATGGTGTATCGCGTCGTGATCTAATCCAGCTACATTTACATCGATTTTGTCCATGTATAAAGCCTTTAAAAATATATGAATGATTGTGTTGAACATTTTAGGTTATTTCGGTCGAAATAAACGAAACAGTTATGCAGCTTTAAGCAATATGAGCTGATTTGACCTTGCTGTGACCTTGAGATGACCTTGTCATGACCTTGGGGTAGCACGCCCATGAAGCCCAACCCTAAACCATGTCACCATGTGTATTATGGTGTGGCTTCATCAGCTTTGATGGGAGCACTGGCTATTGGTTTAAGCAATGTTCTTATAGTATTAACGGGCGGGGCGCCTTAGGTAGTTGTTTGCACCGCTACCTTTCACGCTAGAGCTCGGGGTTCGTTTCTCGGTCTCGGCGGTTTGAAGAAACAAAAAATGTGTCTTCCCCATCCACTCGTACACTCAGTATTGTAGGGAGAGTTAGCGTGATCGGCTTAAGACCTCCAGGGTTTGAATTTGAGAATCCTGTGTCTGGAGGGCAGTGTCTTCTCACTCATCTCACCATCCTCAGGAGGTTCTCCTGGCCCAATTTAGCCTGTGTGTGCACACAAGTTTAGCCTGTGTGTGCACAAAAGCCCGATTCATTTCCTTTTTCTTTGGTATTAACATAACGTTGGGTCTCGTGTTCCCATGAAAAATACGTTCACACATTGCGGGATCAATGCTGCCCCATCATCTGCGACACTGGCCCAATATTATGCCATCATTGCGTGAATGTCTCGTATTTGCTGGGTTTGCTGGAACACAATAACTTAACCTTTAACCCTTGGAGCGCTGAATATTTTTTTTATATAAGCCATGGAGACCAAAGGGTTTTATTTAATTTGAAATCATCATACATGTCATACATAGTCAGATCTTTCTGATGCATTTGAACACCTAAGATGTGGGTCTACGGCCAACATAAATATGTTAATTCAGTATTGTAGTCGTCAGAATCTGACTACTAAAGTGGATCCCCGCACTGTAAGAGTTAAATTGGTAAATTGAAAAAAAAATCACCCATTTAAAGTTGTGTCTCGCTCGCGCGACCCACAACTTCAAGAGGTTGGAAATTACTCATAATAACTTTGTTTATTTTAAGACCAAATCTATGTCAATGTTGATGTTTGAACACTCATTTCGTTATCTATAACAGTGATTTGAACGGCTAATACAATGGACTAAATCGACTATAGTGGCGCGTAGCGGTTTAACCCTTACAGTGCGGAAATCGACTTTAGACGTCAGAATCTGACGTCTCAAGTCGATTCCCGCACGGTGAGGGTAAAAATAATTAAAATGGTCGTAGACTCATAACAGAGGTATTCAAATGAATCAGAAAGAGCTAACTAAGACATTTATACCGATTTCAAATTGAAAAAAAACATTTGATCTCCGTGTTTTATACAGAAATATTTCAGCGTTGTAAGGGTTAACCCTTTAACCGCCGGTGCCGAATATATTGGGTTTTTCACTCAATTATTACCACATTCAGTACCGCCTTTTAAGCATGTTAAAGCCATAATGTGACATCAATCAGCACGATTTGGAAAGAGTTGACCTTCATTTGGTCAAATCTGAATAATTTTCACTCACTTGAAGTTGTGGATCGCGTCAGCGAGACACAACTTCAAGTGGGTGAAAATTCTAATTGAATAATTTGGCGGTTAAAGGGTCAATACCTGAGAGACGTGTGTTGACAATAGAGGTATCGATCTGTGATTGATCAGGTCAACACGCGCTGTGTTTGGTGCGATCATTATGTCCGTCAGCCCGATAACCAGCCATGCAACTCCACAACCCCTCTCCACTAATTCTCCAGTGCATTTCAAGATTCAAAATTACGGTCGCTGGTCAATGTATAATTTTCAGCAATTTTTAGGCGATCTTTTCTATTTAAATATTAACTTCAATAACATCTGCGTACTTTAGCATGTTTAGCAAAATACATTACTTACATCACATTTTATGCCTTTCATTTCAGAATTTATAGTAACGATGGTCACAAGTGAAAATGGATCATTTCGATAGAAAAAATAACCATTTCAACGCAATCAGTGTATCTCCGATGCAATTAACAAGATTTTGGACGTTTTTGTTTTTTAACTCTGTACTTTTTTGTGGTTTAGTGGAAGTAGGCCTAAATTTAACCATCTCAACGCAATCGGTGTATTTAAACTACTGAACAATTTGGAATTGCTTTATAGATTCTTGGATTATTATTTAAAAAGTTATAAATTAAAGATGACCGCTTTTCAGAGTGTTTCCAATGCAATTAACAAGATTTTGGACGTTTTTGTTTTTTAACTCTGTACTTTTTTGTGGTTTGGTAGAAGTAGGCCTAATTATATTTAGCAACGTTGATGCTGTTAACAAAGTCACAATAAAAAACATAATTTAAAATACTAAAAGCCACTTTACGAGTAAGTAGATACTATCTTTTGGTTTTACATAGCGGAATTACAGCGTTATCATAGGTTTTGTGAGTTTACTCCGCTATTTCGTCCATGTTTATTCATAATAGCCGATTACCAGCTATGGTGTTTAATTTAAATTATTAAATATAATCGTTTTAATATGAAGAATGTAGCATTATTTAAATCTAAACTATTGGGATTTAAATGAGTGTTAAAACATCAAGATTTAAAAATGTTTGGTCTCAAATTAAACAAATATGAGTCATTTTCAGCCACTTGAACTTGCGGGTCGTGGTAGCGAGACACAGCTCCAGGTGGGTGAAAAGTTGAATTAGATACCTCAGCGGATAAAGGTTTATAAAATAGAACATGGCTATTGGAAGTAATGAGTGTTAGCATCGGAGATGTATAATATACAAGTGTATCTCTATCGATCTATGCTTATGTCTAAGTTTATTAGTGAGGGTCCAACAGCGGATGAGCTATGTTTAGCCAACTGAGTAGAGGTATGTTTATTTGAAGATGTGTTAATCTTTTGTTTTACTGAATTTGTATATTATTGACTGTCTATACTTATCATACCCTTGACAAATAAAGACTTTATTATTATTATTGATTATTGATGATCCCATTTCACATGGTAAGTTATGAGAACTTTGACGTCTAAATGCATTAAATGCAAAAAATGTTTCTTCCCCATCCACGTGTGAAAGTCAGTATTGTGGGGTGCCTCCGTGACCGAGAAGTAGCGTGTTCGGCCTCAGACCGCCAGGGCTCGAATTTCGAATCCTGTGTCTGGAGGACAGTGTCATCTCAATCATCTCACCGTCCTCAGGAGGTTCTCCTGGTCCAGTTTAGCCTATATGTGCACAATGGTGGCCTAAAGCCCGATTCATTTCATTTTCATTTGCATTAAATTGTTAACCCTTTGACTTCTAGGCCGGGGTGCATACCAGGATCCAGATATACTAGTGTAGGAGTTCTATTTTTCGTCATTTGAAGCTGGAATTGCTAACGCAATTTCCAGCTTCAAATGACGAAAAATACATAAATGTAGTATATATTTGACGAAAATTTGTGTCATTTTATGGTTAAGCTCATTGACGAATGACGACGGAAATTTCCGTCATGTATGGTAGTGAAAAGGTTAAACACACTGTTAAATGGCACAGTGAACCCAAGTCTTCTGCCGTCTAGGCATATCTGGAGTAAATCCCTAGCGTCATCATGTGTGCGTATGGGGAACACTATAAAATATGTTCTAAATGCGATGCGGTAAGTTTCGGCATTCAATTTTGTCGAAACATTATAAACAACAAAATGTAGCATATTTAAATTACAAAACACTAAACCCTTTTTGTGCCCCAGAACACTTGGGACGTGTCAATTTATTCGTAGTGAAGGAATCTGATTTCATCTTATTGATTTAGAATATTAAGTGTCATTTTAAAACACTCGCTCTGGAGAGCTTGAGACCTGTTTTGAAGAGTATAAGAGAGGTTCAAGAGCATATAGAGTCATTTGGGTATTAAGTATTTAGAACTGTGGATTAATTGTCAAGCAGTACCACATACTTTATACTAAACACTACTCTTCTTAAAGGACCGCGATATTAGCCGTAGATCAAACTACTAAATCTCTTAGACGGCTGTACAGCTGGCTGGATTAGCAAATTGTATTAACTCTTTCTATACAATCTTAAACCTACGCTATTTATTCACTCATCAAGTTATAAAGCACCAGCGCAATATATGAATTGTTGGCGTGTATTAAAATGTTTAAATTAGCAATATACAGACAGCATAACTATATCTGGTAGCATGATTAGAACACAGTTAGTTTCTCTACATTAGTAATTTCTGTAGTTATTTATTAGTTTATGTTTCACAGTCAGCTGTTTGTGGTGCTCAGTGGGTCAACTCTTTCAAGCCTGAATTGTTTGTTTTTACTTTTCACTCATTCGAAGCTGAAATTGCTAACGCAATTTCCAGTTTCAAATAACGACAAATTAGAGCTCCTTTGTGAAAAAATTACACTCCTATATGGAATTGTTTTAACGGAGTGGCTATTTGTACGGCAGCGTTATTATGATTGTCAATGGGAACAGGTCATTACGTTAACGAGGCAGTCGATAGAGGTACAATATAAAGAATCTAGCACGGTTAGCCTCTGCCTTATTTGATTTACTGAGTATCTAACACAAGCTATTTCAACTAGAATACAGGGTTCATACTCTCGTACAAGTCACGATATATCGTAACTTGTACGAGAATATACAGATATAGGCCCTGTTAGATATATGCTTTACAAGAAACATGCTTTAAATGACATATATGGGTCTAGCAATTCAAAGGTTGATGGATCAACGTAACCCGGCAATTGTATAACGGACTGGTTGATTAGTGTATCACAGTACTGGATCAGGTGTGTGAGTCTGCGCCTGTAAGTGCCTCTACCCCCCCCCCCCCCCCGCGACGGCTGGATCCCCTTACAGCCACACCATACCTGGTGCCGCTCATGACAGTGGCAGTCACGTCGAGACGTCCTCGCGGTGAGCATGGTGACATTGGCACGGGGGCAGACACTTCACGCGAATGTTTTAGTCAGAAAACTCTCTCAATGAGTGAAGTACCTATGCGGGATTAAACGTAAGGTTACATGTGTGTCTCCGTGTCATATGCTCACGGCTGTAAATGATCACTCAGTAGCCCTAGTAGTGTGGGAGATATCATAGAGTAAGTCATCCAGCGACTACATATAAATAACTCCACATCTAAATGTCATCATGTGAGAATACACACAGCTGGATAAGAGAGAGAATACCACACAATGGCCAATAGACCCCGATTAGCACCTCTGCCACCTATCACAGGGTGCGTGTCCAGAAACAGAGGGGTCACCAAATCATTGGAGGGACGCTCAAGGTCAAGGCCACGTACACCGGATAGTAGTTTGCCTTACAGACCACGAGAGGCCAGCAGTTATCCCGGGGGTAAGTGGATATACGTAAATTATGAATCAACCGTGGTCACGGTTTGTCACTCATTTTATGGTCAATTTTCACCTGATATTAATGAAATGATTATTTTATAATCGTTATTTCCTAGTGTTGCGGCGACTACACAAAAAAATATTTAAAAATACTGTAAAGTTAAAAAATGTTCTTATTTTGCATTTAGTCAATTGCATCCCTCTATACACTAGTTAACCTTATCTCAGAATTACATTAAATGTCACATGATTTCACTTCTGAAATACCTACGAAAATATTACAACAGTGAGTTTAAATCGATTTCAGAACTACACCTAGGCTATTTCTCTACAAACAGCCAGTTACAATGTTGTGTGGTTTCAACTTCGAAGTGTGTAAAAACATAATCTTGAATTAGGTATAAAATATACATTCATCTAAAATCAGAAGAATATCTAAATGGCACGTAGACATTACATCTTTAATTTTTTATACTAGTCCAGTGGTCATGACAAGAAAAAAACGGCACAGGTGCCCTAATGAACCTGGTTTTTTTGGTATGCAGTCAACTTAAACAAAACAAACTCGATAGCTGAAAGACTTCAGATTGTGTTCAACTATTCACATACATAAATCATCCATTAGAAAATATATTTTTAGCATTTTTGACAATTTTACTACTCTTCAACTTCTTCAAGGTTCAATCATATTCTGTAGAAGTACATCTCTGTTTTTAAACACGATTTATAAAAAGGTTCGTTATCCCAATAAACATAGAAACATTTTGTAAATATCGAGAACATGTTTGACGAATCATCACCATAACATTATTTCCTAGAGGTCTAGAAAATAATTATTTATAATACATTTTTTTAAATGCTATGCAAAAATCATCATTAAGAACGTTTTTACAACATTATGTAACAACATAATGTTTTATGGCGTCACAAAAATGTTTTATATAATGTCTAATGTTTTTTTGTCTAACATTAAAAAAAAGTTGTATAAATATTTTGTAAACCCTACGAAATAATGTTTTATAACATTTTCATGTGACAAAGTTAGAAAAACGTGTTGTGTTTGCTGTGATATTGCATGGAGAAAGGAAACTGGTCTCTGTGTGGGTGAATTGTCCCACGAGACGTAGACCCAATGTTGTTTTGATGTTGGGCCAGCGTCGTAGACGATGGACCAACATTAAAAAAATATTGGGTCTAAGTCTCCACCGTTCCATCTTAGCATACAACTACTAATAATGTCCTTCTATATAGATAATAGCAAGGAAATTCTCTATTGAATTGACCTAATAATATCATGGATGCATCTACGATAATAGTAACTCCATAGATCTATGATTTGACTGGTTATCCCCATTTCTATCAGATAATACTGTCCGTCAATTATTTGACACAATACATGCGCCGCCTGCGTTTATCAATACAATTTGTGGGAGCTAGTCAATGAGCATTTCATGTTGGTATAGGTCATATATACATATTTAAAACGGGAAGTCTATGCAGTTATGCGTCATTGAAATGAACAGTATAAAAAATACTGTAGATCTGGAAATATCCGCGAGGTTTCAATTTTCGCGAATTTTGCGGGGAGAAAAAATTCGCGAATTCAAGAATCTTGCGAAAATTATTATAATAGCGCTACCGAAGAAAAATGAAAATTTGAGAATTCTAAACTTCTTAAAAAGTAAAAAGCGGAAATTGCCAGATCTACAGTATATGTACATGTATATAAAACAGGGCTAGCTCTCAAATATCACAGGAAAATCAACAAGATTTAAATACTTAAAATCAATCCATCGCAGAACAAATTTGACATGCACCGTTTAACCGCCAAATTATTTAATTGGAATTTTCACCCACTTGAAGTTGTGTCTCGCTGACGCGATTCACACCTTCAAGTGAGTGAAAATAGTTGACATTTGACAAAACGGAGGTCAAATATTTTTAAATCTTATTGATTGATGTCACATTTTGTCCTTAATATGTTCCAAAGCGGGTATTTAATGTGTTAATAAAAATAAAAAAAAGAATATAATCGTGACCGGCGTTTAAAGGGTAAACGAGAGAAAGATTAGAAAAGTGAATGCTTTATAAAATATTTGTTGTATTTAATTATTTTATTGATCGAGTTTTTAGTTGATAAATAAACTACACTTCACAATAGTGATGACCCCTGGCATTTAATATGTCAACTTGTATGAGTTTGGTTGTGGACGTATTATAAATTAGGGCCGACCATCGTATACGATGATCTCTTGTGATTATGGTAATCAGGTTACGTGGACATGTTATGGCCAGACTAGTGTTACGTAATCAATTAAGCTTCACTCATAAAACCGGATCACATAGCTAGCCTGCCGCCACGTATACACGGTCAATACTTAGAAGCTGTCAAATTAAACAACCCTTTATGTGATTGTTCTTGACATTTGCGTCATTACTAATATTACCACAATTAAACAGAACATTTCTCTGCATACAAATTCTTTAAATTTGAGGTGTTGCATGATAATTTCTCCATAACTGATTTTTCATCATAAAAATATTTACTGGAATTGAAATAAAAGTACAGATCTCAATAAAAAGCACTTGTAACTGTTTGTTACAGCACGTCTCGTTTCTAAATATTCTGGCGTCTAGAGTAGATCCCCGCACTATAAGAGTAAAAGTATTTATAATTTCTGTAGACCCCATAACAGAGGTATTCAAATGAAGCGGATAGAGCAAACTAAGACATTTGTAATGATTTCAAAGTGAAAAAAGTAATTTAATCTCCATGCTTTAAACACAAATACTTGAGCGTTGTAAAGGTGAATGAGTAGTCATGTTAACCCTCATGTTTAAGCGCCGTAATAAATCATTTAATTGTTCAACCACTTGGAGTTTTGTCTCGCTACCGCGATTTACAACTCAAAGTGGGTGAAAATTATTCCTTTTTGTTTAATTTGAGACCAAACATTCGCATATCTTGAATTTTAATCACACATTTCGCTCTTAATCATGATAATGCAGCACTTAATCCTTCAAGCCCCGATCACGATAAGATTCGTTGTTGTTTCAATAATTTGATGGCACGTTAAATACCAGCTGTCAATCCGCACGATTTCAAAATCGTTGGCCTCAACTCTGAATAATGTTCACTCACTTGAAGTTGTGAATCGCGTCAGAGAGACACAACATCAGGTGCGTGGAAATTCCAATTAAATAACTTGGCAATTGAAGGGTTAAACATGTTAGTTTAATAACGTTAGTCTGATATAACAAGAAGTAGGTATCCGAAGAAACATACGTGGGCTTATAAAATATATTAGCACAATGAATTCGAATATTCAAATAAACTTGATGGTAAGCCAAGAATGAGCTATGTTTATTTTCAATTGTCACGTGGATGTTTCTATATACAGTTATTGTTGGTATGCAGAGTAACGAAACTTTGATCTCAAAATTCATTTTTTATTTTTGCTAAGTATTAGTTTTTACTGAACTATTGATATATTGAGTATTTTTCATTTGCGTACATTAAATCTTCCAAACTGACAATTTACCCCACATAAATCAATAATCAAGTAAAGTACAAAAATACTAATCGTAGGTCTGCTTATGTTAATATATTAATACCGATTTTGATATATGTCCATGTTCTCGTGGTCTGTGATGGGATTAGGACAATCTCAGGTGATAATCCTTAGCAATGGGATTAGTAGCAGCCAATATAAAATACATGTAACATGTTAGCATTAGCTCTAACATGGCTAAAACAGAGTTGTCATCAGAACTGTAAAGACGGTAGGCCTACGAGGCCAACTGATAGCAGTTTTTGCAACTTGACACGTGAATTCATATCAAGTTGTATGCAAGTCATCTGATGTCATTAAATACACACGCCTAATTTTTAAAATTGAACCTGATAACTTTCTTATTTTGATACCATTTTCATAAAAAAATATGCCATATACCGTACATAAGAGGCGAATAGGGAGATTAGGCATAAAAGAATAAACTAGCATTGGGTACCGTGATTGTACCGTGCTTGTACCTTGCTTGTATTCTGCTTCTACCGTGCTTGTACCGTGCGTGTACCTTGCTTGTACCATGCTTGTACCGTGCTTGACGGGGACAAAAAAGCAGAAGCAACGCACTGCCGAATAAGCATGACACGTTAGGTCAAATTAGGTCACAGCCCCAGCATTGGCCCCGATGCGAACCAATATTGGACTAATATTTGCATATTCGGGGCAATCTTGGCTTGTAGACTGCACCACCTTCTTCCAGACAAATATATTTAGAAACGGGTGGTATTGGAGCAAAATAAGGAGTATCTTCAATACGAATAATTCTGTAAGTACATGTATTACTATACTCTTTGATATTTTTAAAGCTGCTAATGTTGATATACAATCACCAGCTTAAACGGGATGATAAATACCCTCGGTATCAAAATTACAATGTGGTAATATATCATAGACTGTTATACTATTGGCGGCTTGAATTATAACATCTGGACCTTTCGCGATAGCCTATAACACGTTCCCAAGTTCCAAAATTCCTACGATCCTAAGTTTCCAAGTTCCGAAGTTCCCACGTTCCAAGTTCTAGGAACTTCAAGTCATAAAAATATGTCCAAAATAAAAATGTCATGTGTACCATTGCCACCGGAGACATTGTATTTCAGACTAAATTAAATACCATTAAAATGTGTAACATATCTTGGGATTCAAGCTTAGCTAATCAAGTAATTATTTTGGGAGATGTCTATTTCTCATAAATAATATTTTTTTTCATCCTATTGAAGCTGGAAATTGCGTTAGCTGACAAATTAAATATTTTCAACCCGGCTCGATGGCGCTCTAAAATTTTTAATTTTTATTCCATGTTTATATAGAACAGTTTGTGAAATAAATTAGTTATCTCATGCAGATTCCGTCCGAAATTATTTATTTAAAAAATACTCACCCCCCCTCCCCCGCCTCCCCCGCTAGATATTGAATGGTGGCTCCTTCGGTGTAGGTGGATTAGGGACTGTCGCACACACACCTTTTTACGGAGTAATCCTAACTGCAGCTAAAACTACGATCACGTTCTTCAGAATCAAACGCAATGTTATTTATTTCGACAAATGCAATAAACATGCGAAATGTTTATTTCATTCACACTCTAAGAAAATATCTTATTATTTGTTCAGAATCTACATTACAATTATGAGTTTTTATTGTGAATTAATTTTATCAACTTTATATTGTGGTATTAATATTAGCTACCACAACTGGAAGTGGTTAATTTGTTTTATTAATTTGTATCCAGCGTAGCGTTCTAAGATTTATTCTGGACATTTTTGTATGTATTACATCAAGTCATCACTAGAAAATCGAAAGTAAATAATTTGACCTAATCTGAATTATCGAAGGTGTCTAAGTTAGTTTACACATAACACACGTGTTTAACAGGCATTCCCTGTTGGTGTTGTATTGCTTAGATACCAGTGTTTGTTCTGGTATATATTGTAAACGTACGCTAAGCCGTCTGTCTTAGGCGTAATCTGTTTACGACGAGGGCCTGGGATGGTCACAAAAGTTCAAACAAGATCCAAACTGGATTACTCCGCTGATCTGTCACGCTTCACGTCAAGTAGTTATACAACTTCAGAGGTGATTAACCCTTAAAGCGCTGAAGTTTTTTTTTGAAACATTGGAGGTCGAAGGGATTTTCTCAATTTGAAATCATCATAACTGCATTAGTCAGCACTTTCTGATTCATTTGAATACATATGTTATGGGTCTACGTCCATTACAAATATTTTTTACTCTTATAGCCCGGGGATCGATTTTAACCGTCGGAATATGACGTCTACAGACGTCAGAATCTCCATAACTTAGCACTTCAAGGGTCAACACGTTAACTACCCAGGTAGTCTCTATGATCCTTTTATTTTATTTATTGAAATACATTTATGCAATATTCATTTATGCAGGGTATATAACCTACATTTTATCAGAATGCAATATCTAGATGTGTGTGCTGTTATACATTAAGTAATACCAGTGTGAAGTGTTAAAATGGCAGTTTATACAAGTTAGCGAAATTCTGAAACCCGTAACCCGCCAAAAAAAATGTAACTTTTCACCCACTTGAAGTTATGTATCGCTACCGCGACCCACAACTTCAAGTGGGTGACAATAATATTAGTTTAATTTTGAGACAAAACATTTGCAAATCTTGATGCTTAAAGACTCACTTCGTTCCTAACAACAGTGATTCGATCGTTTTATACAATGGATTACAAATGACGATAGTCGTACTGAGCGGTTAAATGATTAAAAACAACATTTCTATGATCTGGGCGAATATTTGTTGACGAGAAAAAAAATTGAGCGCACATACACGTCGCTAGCAGGTAAATGAGTAATTCCTCCATTTGGTCAGCATTCTATTTTTCAAGTTTTAAGGCTGAAAAAAGTTACGTATTTTTTACAACTAGATCTTTAACCCTCACAGCGGATCGACTTTAGACGTTAAAATCTGACGTCTGTAGAACGTCAGATTTTGACGCTTAAAGTTGATTTCCGCACTGAAAATAATAATAAAAATGATATTGGTCGTAGACCCTTAACATAGGTACTAAGATGCGAAATGCGAAAGACGACCGACGTGGGTACAAAATAATCTATATAACTTAGCACTTTAACCCTTATAGCGCCGGGGTAGACTTTAGTCGGCAAAATCTGACGTCTGTAGACGTGAGTTTCTGACGTCTAAAGTCGATTTCCGCACTGTAAAATTAAAAATATTTCTAATGGTCGTAGACCCATAACATAGGTATTCAAATAAATCGGAAAGACATTCATAATTATTTCAAACTGAAAAAAACTTTGATCTCCATGGTTTATACTAAAACATTTCAACGTTATAAGGGGTTAAGTCGTGTGTCGTGTAAGAGGGGCATAGCTTCATATGGGTAGAAATTTAAATTAGAAAATTAAAGTACTTTTTTATGCATTTTGAAATTTGAGAAAATAAATGTTATTTAAAGCGTCTCTGGAATGCAGAAAAATGAGAGCACTTTATTTGAATGTCATTCAATATTACATTCAATATCCCACTGCGGTGATAACACAATTGATATAGTTTCGTTTATAAGCTCAAATTTTTATAACAAGTGACAGCTGCTAAATTTAAATATAGATGCAATTCGCAATTATTGGAAAAAGATATCCTAATTTAGGGTTGCGTTATGTTATAACAAAGCTTACGCCTACAATACCAATATTTCTATAAGTATCACTCTGGTGCCATGCAAATCTCCGGCAGGGCATTTTATGTCAGAGGATCCGGCTGAGCCGGCTATGGTAAACGTTTTATTGACCGCCTCTCACGTCGTATTGACCAGTTCTTGTAACCGTCACTCTTCCAGCCGACAGACACCATACGATAATCGGGTGTGGTCAGAAGTTGGACCGCCGTCTACAACGCTGGCACAACATCAAAACTAAATTCGTCAATGTATCGTGTTTGTTGAGTTTGCTGTATAAACATTGGATGTAGTGAAATCATGCAAGCACGAGATGTCGAACCCATGTTGTTTTAATGTTGGGCCACTGTCTTCGTTGTTGCCCCAACATTAAAACAACATTGGGTCCACATATGATTTCTCACAATGTGTATTCTCTCCAAACACGAGCCTGTGTTGTTCTAAGTGAAGGTGAAAGAAGGAAATTTGATTAATATGAGGGGCACAGCAACTATTTTCGCACCTACGAATCTATCAAAATTGAGCTATTTCTATGGATTAAAACACAAACAGTATACACTTGATAGACAATCCCCATGTCATGGCCAATTATTAGGCCTGGTGTGGTTTAACAATCATCAAGCCTATTTCCCTGTTTGAACAACGTCTACGACGTTGTTCCAACACAGGCACAATGGCTTGTCCTGCACGATAATCGTATACGAAATGTGCAACGATTTGTTTTCTTGTGACATAATGACTGATCATTAATATAAGCCGTACTATGGCCATAGGGCCTATTGTGATGTGAATCAAAATGCTTAGTAATTTAGATTTATTGGTGTATTTCGAACAATTAACTTGGTCGTGGTTATGAACACGCCCTTTTCCAGAGCCTTATCTATTTTCTTCGACGCTGGCCATGTCGACAAACCCTACGATATATCGTGACTTGTACGAGAATACTGGCCTTGTGGATAATGTGGTGTTTCAATTTCCTGACGTAAAAAACTTTCTTACGTCATATGTTTTCTAATGTAAGACGATAGGTTATTCAATAACTTTGCTTACGCACTGTGCAGAGAACAATTAGGCTGTATTGAAAATATAATTTATTGTGAAAGTGGCACGGCTTACAATATCATAACAGTAAATGTTTAGTAACAGTCAGTGTTTATGATTAATTCAACAACAGCTCTGCAGCTAGCAACAACAGCTTTAAAAAAACTATTTGTTGTTGCGCTGCTGTGGTTGGTGCGTACTTTTATCTGGAGTGTCGTCACTCATCTAGATATTTATGTTCATTTAATAGGCTGCTATCACTCGGCGGGAGTCATACAAACCAACACATCACACAGGTTATCAACATTATCTAGTATCTTAATAACCCTTATAGCGATGAATTACTTTTGTATAAACCATGGAGAACAAAGGGGTTTTTCAATTTGAAATCATCATAAATGTCTTAGATAGCTCTTTCTGATTCATTTGAATAGTTATGTTATGGGTCTACAGCCATTAGAAAGGGTTGAGTGATAAACCCAATCTGTGGAAAGAGTCATTAGATTTGTTTGATGGGAGTTTGTTAACAACCAGGTTTCAGCTACATGCCATTATGGGACCAAAAAGGACATGTGAATATCCATGGACCCTTTCTATAATAATAGGCTTACCAGATAACATGTCGATCACACTATGTTCGCTTCTCCAGAGGCGTGTGCCTGCGTGACCATCATCATGTTTTCTGGGTCCGTTGAGCTGCGACGCTGGGCCAGCATTAAACCAACATTGATTCAACGTCTTGTGGTTACAAAAATGCTCCCGTTAGGTAAAAAAAAAATATTAGGAAATAATTGTCCATTGGTCACCCTCTGTGTAAAAGCATTATGCTTGTATCAAGGCCTATGCTTGTGCAAAATATGAAGCTCATCCTTCAATGTCAAGGTGGTCTGCATAACCAAGACATACAAATTATTATGAGATTAGTATGTTTTATAGTAGGCCTATGAGGAAATACAAACAGTGTCTATAGCTTATTAATCACTACTTCAAGGGTCTATTTTTGGGGTGAAAAACGTGTTTGATCGGCAAGATTTATGTTTTTGTACGTGATTTAACAAATTACTACAGCGACCCCTCAACATAAATTGGCAGTGTTAAGTGCTTACATTGAGCCAATCTTACACAATAGAGGACAAAGCCGGGACAATGCCTAGAGCACCTGTTATCTGTAGGCCTTCTAGATTGTCATAATAAATAATGACACCGACAAGTCAGTTTATTAGTATTTCTCAATAACAATCTTTTAATATCTACTGTAGATAAATCATTCTGATTATCACACAGTGGCATCAATATATCCCAGTACACATCATACATTGAACAAATATTGTTTTAATGTTGGGCCAGCGTCGCAGAAGTTGGATCAACATTATAACAACCTTGGTTGAATGCGTCGTTTTTATTGAGTACTGTGTTCTGATTTCAAGGGAGAATGACGCACCTGTCATACTGCCGTGCAAAGCCGAAAGGCAGTATCTGCTTACTTTACAAGTAAGCAGATTTTGTCTTTTGACTTTGCCAGGGCAGCATAGACAGGGCGGGGAACTGTTGTCAAATCTATTGATATTAATTATGCACCTGCACAAGAAGATTACGGTTTATCTCATACTTAGTTTGTATACCGCAAAGTGCGGCTGTAATGTTGACTGAAATTAGATATCGGGCTGTAGTCAGATTTACATTAATATTATTAAGCAAGGTGAATGGATTTTGCGGATTCCACAGTCAATTCTGAACCAATTTTCATGACATCTTGCACACACTTTGTCTAGTCATACGGCGACTACTCTGAATATTTTGAGAAGGTATTTTAGAAGATAGACCATCTGACATGCAGCTAAATTCTGAGACGAAGTTAATGGTTCATGATAGTCGCCGCATCACTAGAAAATAAAGCTTGCAAAATTTCATGACAATTAGTTAATAATTGACAGAGAAATCAGCGGAAAAGGAGACGTTCGTAGATCTTTATGTTTAAACAGACATTTCTTTGCAAATATTAGTGGTTTCATCGACTGCAATCGTGCTTATTGGGTTATCAGTTAACTGTCAGTCTATCTACACCTGCCCAGTCTGTAGAGGTAACGCTATGCACAGACCAAGTTGTACGGGGCAGCTTTTTTACAGAACAGCTTTTCTATTCTTTGTCATGTCACACACTGTGACGACCCTTCAATAACATATCTGACTACTACAATAGGTCTATTCTCCAGAGACAATGGAATCAGGTTGAAGGTGACATATCACGAGAACTATACGTCAGGATGTATCGTTTTATATCACATGTTTTTTTTTCTCAAGAGCTAGACAACATGGTTTCCTAAATAGCCCACATATCTCTGATAGCGCGATAATTTTTTACGTAAACTTTGAAAACTAACTTTTTTTCTCGTAAACACATTTTTTTACATGAGAATTAACTTCAAACCATTTCTTAACTTTTTCAGCACGGGAACCGTCTTTATACGTCAGAATCTGACGGTCCCGCACTAAAAGACCTAAAATATTTCTAATAGCTGTATACCGTAGGTATTCAAATGAAAGAGAAAGAGCTAATTAAGACATTTATGATGCTTTTAAATTCAAGAAACCCTTGGGTCTTCATGGTTTATACATAAATATTTCAGCGCTGTGAGAGTTAAACTACAGGCGTGTGCTTAAAAAAATACCTGTCTTCGGCGAGCCCTCTCCAACATGTATCAACATTTTCTTGCCGGATCTTTCAACAAATTATTTTTATACACACAAGTGCTCAATTACAAGTCCTCAATTAACACGAAAACGTAAAAAGTCCCCCTCCCTCCCCCCAGATATCAACTTGGTGCATCCCTATGTCACCTGAATTCTGGTCACGTATTTTATTGAACATTATTGAGGGTCATATTGATGATACAGGAGGTTATGAACATCTCAGCTAAAACCCCAGCAAACACGAGACGTTGACTCAATGTTCAATGTTGGGCCAGCGTTGTAGACGATGGACCAAAATTTAAATAACATTGGTTGGTTTAATGTCGGGCCGGACCAGAATTAAAACAACATTGGTTAAATGTCTCTTGTTTGCTGGGAGGAGACCTGACCGAATGCTGCATTAAAGTTGTGCCAGCGTCGCAGATATTGGGCCAACACTAATTCAGCATTGATTGTATCAATGTTATATGTCTGGTGCTGTCCTACACTGCCAGCCGTCTGTCTGTCTGGGTCTAATACACTGTGCTGTGATCTCTGTATTGTATAGATCTGTCGACGCTATTAAATGCATTCAAACTGTCCTGTGTTCTGTAACAAAAATATTGACTGGATTTTAGCAAATGTATACGTGGTGATCCCTGATTGTCAATTGACTGTCAATAACTCACTTATCCAAGGTTATTTTCATTCATTTAAAGCTGGCATTGCTGACGCAATTGCCAGCTTTAAATGAATAAAAAATACCACAGAGTAAGGCAGAGAAAGACGAACTATGTTTCTCGTCCAAGAAGATTTCAAAAGAGGTGCATTTTTTTCTTATTTTTTATTTAAGCCCCCGAATTAAACAAATATGTGTAAAAAGCAGCACAAAATAATTAATTATTTTTCTTCATTCCAAGGGAAAATTGCTGGGAAAAAAACGCATGGTGCGTAGGTTTTAAATGACGCGCGTGACGACGTGAAACATATTGTCCCTTTCGGGCCTAATGGATAGCATAAAGAGTTATTGACGCCCCAACTTGGTAGAAGATAGGCCAACATTAAAACAACTTTGTCTAGACGTCTTCGGTGTTCTAGGATTCCGTCCAGTGATTGTAAATACTACTCTCTTCACTATGTTTGTATTTCTTATAGAGTCTGCCTATTCACACTTGACTGTACTTAACTGCCGCTAAACTACCATGACTTATTCTCTATTATAATGTTTGCCAACCCTTGTTCTGCGAGAGGTTCACTCTTACAATCACTGATGGCCTATAGGTCAGTATATTTTCGTTTTCATACCAAATGAAATAAAATTTCTCACGTTCTTTGTTGTACATACCCGATTATTCAAATAATTCAATTTGGGTGGCTTGTGGCAGCAAATCCAGGTTTAACCCCTTCAGTGTAGAGATCGAATTTACGCGTCATAATCTGACGTCTGTAGACGTCAGATTATGACGCATATAGTCGATCATCGCTCCGAAAGACTAAAATATTTATAACAGATGTAGATCCATAACGTAGGTATTCAAATGAAGCGCAAAGAGCTAACTGAGACATTTATGGTGATTTCAAATTTGGTCTCCATGATTTATACAAAAATATGTCAACGTTGTAAGGATTAATTAAGTGGAAAATACGAGCTTTGAACTCAATTTTAAGCTTCACTTCACAGAAAATGATTAATTTTTAAAATATATCTCGCACACCAAATTATGAGTAGCGAGATCGACTTGAACCTTTACATTCAGAATGTCTAGCGATAAGTAAACAAACAGAGACATATAACCATATGGATTCTGTGTCAGGCTCACGGACTCGATAAAATAAAATAAGATAAAATATATCATGTATTATAAACATATATGGTAAATATTCAATAAATTATGAATTCTGAATAAAGGCACAGATTTGAGAAATAATAAAAACTGTACAGCAGTAGCTAGATTTGTCTTCACTGAGCTAACACAATTTGTATTTGCGCAGGGTGACTTGTGGGTAAATCCCCTGCGGCGTTTAATTGATTGTGTTTGTGGTATTGTGAGGAGCAGGGGCTCGGCCCTGTGTATTGCTTAGAATTTCAGCTTATCAAAATATTTATTGACCCTTTAACCCTGGAATTATCTGAGGGTATGCTTCTTTCTATTTTTTAATTAAGTTACTCAATTTAATATTAGTTTTACCTCCAGATCAGCCTATATTGGGGGGAAAAAATATTTTTTGAAAAAATACCCTTCTCGAATTACGTACCAGTATACTACATTACATGTGATGAATTTTAAATATTACTGAGAATATCCTTGCACCGGCTGTGTGTCCGAAATGTACATGTCCAGCTATACTCTGCAAAGCCCAAATGCACTATCTGCTTATTTGTAAAGTGAGCAGATACTGCCTTTTGGGTTTGCACGATAGGGCTGCCGTACAATACAACATTTCACACATACATATTTCCGTACGCACAAAGACGTCACTTTGGTCATAACGCCGATATACAGTGTTATGGCCACAACTATATCGTGTGATTTCGGGAGATATAACACATTTTGAAACATGGATCATGGAGCATTGCTAGGTTAGTTTTTTATGATTTTTAATGTTTAATTATATCTTCAAAACAGTTGCAATTGCTTTAACAACTAGCAAACAAATTGCAACTTTTTACAGTAGTGACCCAAATTTCAAACTCCTTTTATGAAAGTATAAATGAATGAATGAATGAATGAATGAATAAATGAATGAATGGATAAATAAATGAATAAATAAATAAATAAATGAATAAATGAATGAATGAATGAATGAATAAATGAATGAATGAATGAATGAATGAATGAATGAATGAATGAATGAATGAATGAATGAATGAATGAATGAATGAATGAATGAATGAAGGAAGGAATGAATGAATGATGATTGATGAATGAATGAATGAATGAATGAATGAATGAATGAATGAATGAATGAATGAATGAATGAATGAATAAATGATGAATGAATGAATGATGAATAAATGTTAGCATTTCTCCAAAACTGATCTTTACTTTTAGCTCTCTCGTTGGTATGTTTGTGTACATTGGCATGTCACCATGGGGTATTTTTATGCCACCAAATGAAGGGTGTAGAGGTTATATTAATTCAGTACTCATTTTCCTTTTAACATATGGCTTACAAATGATATGATGTTTATATGGAAAAACATGAACGTCATATTAAACTCTGGTTTGTTTTAGTTTTTTACTATCTGTCAACTGGATGGCGCATTTAGACATAACGTCTGAAGTCATATATCTTGTGGACTGATGATACCCATCACCCAGAGACCAGTGTTGGATTAACGTCGGCCCAACATTGAATCGACATTGGGCAACGTCTTATATTTGCTGGCTATACAGCTATGTGTTAGCCTTTTTCAAACCCTGTCAAATGTAACTTTCCTTAACTTCCATTATACAAATTATACAAATAGGTTGTGACATTTAAAATATTTACGATATGGGAAGGGGTGTTAGCATGGGTAATCAATCAATAGGGTTAAAACTAACACAGACAAATAATTAACAAGTGCATAGACGACCGAACCACACATAGCACCCCGTGTCTTTGTCAGCTGTGTAAATGTAAGGATCAACCCTTATGCTGCTGATCACGACTATTGTCGTATTTATTCTGTTTTATAGTTGATCAAATAAATCACTGTTATTGGGAATGAAATGTGTGTCTAAACATCAAGATTTGCAAATATTTCAGCTCAAATTGAACAAATACAATTAATTTTCAGCCTCTTGAAGTTGTGGGTCGCGGTAGCGAGACACAACTTCAAGAGGCTGAAAATTTGAATAAATCAAGTCAGCAGGCTATGGGTTAATGTAAGGGTCTTTGGTTAATGTACTACCAGGTGACGCCAGGAGACGTATCTGGTGGCTGTTTAAAAATCTCATGTGTGTAGACATTTGACTCTAGACATGCTACTGTTTATAATGACTTTGTACGACGCGGGAAAGTAGCTTCGTCTTAGATCGCGAGTGATCCTCATACTCTAAGACCTGATCACAGAAAACTCGGGCTATCGGGCCAATCTTGGCTTAACACAAGCCCACCGTCTGCGACGTTGGGCCAACATTAACTCAACATTGGCCGAACGTCTTGGGTTTACTGGTATTGTTATTGAGGGATATTTGCATAATGGTCTGAAATTGGCGTCTTATCAAATTAAGATAAGGTCGACTTTAGACGTCAGAATCTGACGTTTAAAGTCGATCCCCGCACTGAAAGAGTACACTATTAAAAATGACCGTAGACCCATAACATAGCATTCAAATGAAACAGAACGAGATAACTAAGGCATTTATGATAATTTGAAATTGAAAAAATACGTTGGTCTCTTCGTTTATACAAAAATATGCACGGTATGAGAGAATCTGTTGTGTCCACATGGTTCAGCGAAGTGACAGAGGCGGAATTTGAACACAAGACCTCCTGCTTCAGTATGAGAGGCGCGAACTCATACAACTACACTATACGGCGACAATTGAAATCATGTATTTTTCACGAGGCAAGCTCATACAATTCTCCACAGTGACAATTAAAATCTTGATTTTTGCTCCAGTGCCATGGTATTGAAGTATTCCCTTGGTCCATTCGGGTTTTTTATGTTTTAATATGCAAAAAAAAAGATAATTTATTCTGTCAGAACAATACGCATTAAAACCTGTTTACTTAGTGTGTTGGGAGACGTCCATTAGAGCAGACTAATCTCCCCGTATCTGATGTTCACACTAATACACTCATTTCATGTTACACAATGAAAACCTAATATGAGGAACAATAACCCTTGCAGCGCGGGGATCTGACGTCTAAAGATTCTGATATATAGACGATCATTACCGGTACATTACAAACTGTATAATCTGACGTCTGAAGACGGTCCCCTTAGCTAACTAAGACATTTATGATGACTTCAAATTAAAAAAAAACTTTGGCCTCCATGGTTTATACAAAAATATTTCAGCGTTAACCATTCTATTACTGAATTACAGAAATAATTGTAATCCAATGAAAGGAATAAAATTCAGACCCAATGTGGTACTCTAGCCCGACCCATTAAAGAGTGGTTCAGCCTGCTACATGAAGAGATTCACCAATCACCGCATATTTTGGGGGTGGAATATAAAATTATTTAGAACTGAACAGTAGTAATTTTGGGGGTTTTGTATTTTTCTAATTAGAATTGATAACGCTCTACTTTATATTAATGATATGTCAACTAGCATTATACTAATTTAAGTTGGAATGTAATCTGACGCACGTCAGATTTAACGTCTAAGGACGGTCCCCACGCTGAAAGGTTAATGTGGCTACCCCGTCCTAGCTGTAAAATGGTTAATGTAATTATCCGGTCCTAGCTGTGCAAGGGTTAATGTCGGTCATGTATATAAATGTGGTATGTGAGTTACTAGACTTAACCGGTGTTTAGATTTATTCCAGCATGCATACATGTAGATCCGGGACATGCTGGTAAGCCGTATTAACCATTATAATGCCGAGATAGTTCTGTATGAACCATGGAGACCAAAGGGTTTTACAATTTGAAATCATCATAAATGTCTTAGTTAGCACTTTCCGTTTCATTTGAATACCTATGTCATGGGTCTACGGCCATTATAAATATTTTTATTATTTCAGTGCGAGGATCGACTTTAGATGTCATAATCTGACATAATTCTGACGTCTGAAGACGGTCCCCGTGCTGAAAGGGTTAATAATCCGTATTAGCTAATCTGACGGTATAAGATGTAGATCACTTATTATGACTGACGTGGTTCAGACATATGTCAAAATATAATTGATTGATCGCTTTAAATAATCTTTCCACAAATCTTTATTATTTTAGGTCTCAAGTTACGTTAATCTTCAACATAAACAAAGCTTAAATGCGAGCCAAACAAAAAATCGCAATAATGCTCGTCATTTTGGCCATTTTGGAATCACTGTATTACAGCTAGAACGAGGCATTAATCCAATATTGTTTTAATGTTGGGCCAGCGTCGTAGACATTACATTCACAACCACATAGAGTCTGGGAACATTTAGCCACTATTAACTGAACATCCTTTCACCGAATCTGTCATTATCTTGTCGGGTTTTGATAATAAATATACTATTAATAAGTCTTCCAAAATTACATTTAAATCATGTTCAAATAACGGGAGTTAGTAGCATCTAACCCAGCAAACACGAAACGCTATCCCGATGTTGGGCCAACCCTGGCCCACCGTCTACGACGCTGACCCAGCATTAGCTCAACACCGGGACAACGTCTCGTGGTTGCTGGGAAGACGCCTCAGTTTGAGTGTGTAAGTCATGTGTGGTTGAGAGCGTTCTCTGCTGCCTTTTTGTCTTTGAACAGATAGAAACCTGTATAATTTTTTACATATGTTTAATCATTAAGAATCCGCCCCTCATAATTACACCCTAATTTAACATATAAAAAACGGCTTTGCTCAACTATTGTGAGATTATATCTCATATTCTATAAATTGTAATAATTTAATCCATTTTTTTATTCTCTTGAATGTGTGTTACACCCCTACACCACCGCGATTCACAAATCCAAGTGGGTAAAACTTAATCATACCTACTAAATTTTAGCCCATCGTTTAATAAAAACATTTTAAATTTTAATGCGTGGTTAAAAGTTTAAACACGAAGAAAATATATCGCACTGATAAAATATATCCTGTTACTGCTAAACCTGATGACATTCTCATTATCGAATGCATACATACACAAATAGTATATGTAGTTTTGTAATTTTTGAAAATAATCATAGTCTAGTCTGATATTCTACCCTCCAATTTAAATAACAACTGAATGACGGCGGTGATTGGCTGATTTCGTCATGTGACAGGCTGAGTCACTCTTTGATTGGTCAGGGGTATACAATACTAGATTTGGTCTAAATTATTTATGATTAAAAAACAACACTACATTATTTGCTTTGTCCGACCACGTCATTCTATGCCAGGAATGGAGAGTTATTGTTGGCCTGAATTTCAAACCAATTATCATGTTAGGCCTAATGGTGTGACCGAGTTGTTGATTACGAGGGATCCTCATTGTGGTCGCATGTGTTTTAAGTCAGTTAAAACCTTCCGGGTTCTCCATTCTTAGCTGCGAAAAAAACATCGGCCTTCGGCCTCATATCTTTTTCACAACTAAGAATGTCGAGCTCCTCGTTCTTTATCCTATACAAAATACACATCGCCAAAATTGGATGATTTGATTAAATGAGCCATTAAATGTTCATAAACATATTCCAGTGAAATTGTCTTTGGTTGGATTAACATTTCTGTATCCTTACAAAGCTGAAATATTTTTGTATAAACCATGTAAACCAGAGGGCTTTTTCAATTTAAAATCAACATAAATGGCTTAGTTTGCTCTTTCTGCTTCATTTGAATACCTGTGTTATGTGTCTACGGCTATCATAAATATTTTTGTTTTTACAGTGATGGGGCTCGACTTTAGACGTCAGATTCTAACGCCTAAAGTCGATCCACGCGCTGAAAGAGTTAAAATCGTATACGTGCGGTCCTAGCAGTACAAGGATTAACATCTCCTGACCCCAACACATGTTTATTATTATGACGTTATTATGTTTCAGATTTTTATGGTCCAGGCATGAATCCTCTACCAGGAGCCCCACCCAGTGTATCTCAGGTAGGCGGAGAAATAATTTCATAAAAAACCCTTCACCCTTGAAGCTCTGAAATATTTGTGTATGAACCATGAAAACCAAACGGTTTTTTTTCAATTTGAAATTATCATAAATGTCTTAGTTAGGTCTTTCCGGCTCATTTGAATACCTATGTTATGGCTCTACGACCATTATACATTTTTATTTTTTTCAGTGCGGGGATAGTCTGTAGACGTCAGAATCTGACGTCTACAGATTATCCCCGCACTGTAAGGGTTACATCGCTGATCAGGACTATAGCCATTTTTAATCTGTTTTATTAGCCGACCAAATCACTGTTATTGGGAATAAAATGTATGTTTAAACATCCATATTTTAAAATGTTTGATCTCAAATAAAAAATATGAGTAATTTTCATCCACTTGAAGTTGTGGGTCGCGGTAGCGAGACACAATTTCATGTGGGTGACAATTTAAATTACTAAATTTAGCAGTTCAAAGGTTAAAATATATTTAAGTCATCTGGTAATAGATATATGGGTGAAAACAGTTATGCTCCAACATGTTTCGAATTCAACATGTAAGTGATCATAAGCGATATATTTCCTGTCTTACGCGCAGTCGTATTAGGGAAGTGAGCGTGGATAAAATTGTAATGTGATGGTGTATTGAGGCACGGAGGATATACCCCTATAAAATAGACCAAGAATATATATTACAATATGTAAACACCGATGATACCACCATAAGACATGTCAAGGAGTACTACCAATATATATATACACCTAGGATACCCCAGAGAAACATACCAAGGAGTATTACAATAAAAAAACACAGTGAGGAAACTTGGAAACAGATGTTTTTTTATATATGGCCTAATACTGTAAATCTGGTAATTACCACGTGTTTAGATCTCCGCGAATTTGTGATTCTTTTTACGAAGCATTATTTGCGAATTATCGATTTAGATGATGGGTAGCGCTCATAATAATGATTTTTGCAAGATTCTTAAATTTGCGAATTTGTCCTCCTCGCGAAGTTCGCGAAAAATACAACCTCGCGAATATTACAACACCTGCAGTAAGTAATTTTATGTATGGCCTAATATATGATCAGTCCACAAAGTTTTATCAGATCATAATGGGCTCTGTGAATAACAACGTTAAACCCCTCCGTAAGAGGGTGTGTGCCAACAGTTTTACACAGTGCTTCGTTGGCGATCAATTCAAGTATTGAAGGCTTTAGCTGGCAAAAAAATCATGTTTGATTGTGATATGTGAAGGGCTTCTCGACAATAACAAGAGACGTTGATCCAATGTTGGCTCAATGTTGGCTCATCGTCTACGACGTCGGTCCAACAGTATGCCAACATTGGATCGACGTCTCGTTCTTGATATGGTAGTACAAGATAAAAGTCACGTCACTGTCAGATTGTTAATCATTAGGAAGTTTTAACTAAGCAAACACGGGACATTAACCAAGGGCTGGTTTAATGTTAGGCCAGCGTCGCAAACGGTGGGCATTCCACACTTATTTAATAAAATAAGTGGTAAATTAAACACAAACAACATAAAAAGTTTACATATTTGAAAGGTATCGATATGTGTTTGAGTGTATGTGCAACATCAACTTAATGAGATTGTATTCTTTGAGCAACAGCAAAATAATAACTATTTACTAGCAATATTTCACATGCTTAAACTTGTATGTTGAATATGGGGAATGGATATCACCTAGTTAATGTTACGATGACTGTTTTAAACCTTTTTTTATCTGTTCAAACAAGGATTATTGTGTTTTTATTAATGACCCTGCTGATTCTGATCTCAAAGTTATGTATAGTGCTAGCGACGCAGAACGGCGCCAGGGTACATGATACTAACACTGTGTAGGGCTCCTCTTCACCCGCTGACTTCAAAAGGACTCAGTGGTAAATTTAATTATGTCTCAACAGAATGTTTTTTCTTACAGCGAAGAATATCTTAGCCCTAAACAAGTCCCCAGGGTTCGGCCTGGACCATTTTCACAGCTAAGAATGTAGAATCTTAAACATAATAAAATGTTTGTTTTTTATATACACCAGCCAATCTGTAATTATTTTGAGGGATACAAGTCATGCCCTGGTCGACACGGGTTGAGGTCCAATCTGAGAACGAATAAATCTCCCAGAAAACTTCCAAGATTCGGTTCAAATTATACAACACTAAGAATATTATCAACACGATTATCAATTATATGACTAACGCTATAATACAAAGCTAATGACCCAGGCAACAAGCA
>OZ024911.1:15127290-15219790 GCA_964017125.1 Flabesymbios commensalis
GGCATGCATTTTAGCAAATATTTTAGCTGATTTGTAAATTTTATTGTTAAAATACTCGAGTCTACGAATATTTTAAGAATTAAAAAACACAAGCTCTCAATAAACTCTTGCGACTTGTTTATAACAATCATAAGAACCAGGGGTGAGCTGATCCTTTTGAGTGCGACAAAATGTGTTGAAACAGTATTATAATACAAACATTATATTCATGCCAGCATGTGTCATCAAGCCCAGGTTGGCATAACCCTTTAACCACCGGTGCCGCATATATTCGGGTTTTCATTTTTTATTAGCACATTAAGTACCACCTTTTAGACATGTTAAAGATAAAAGATGACATCAATCAGCAATATTTGAAAACAGTTGACCTCCATTTTGTCAAATCTGAATAATTTTCACTCACTTGAAGTTGTGGATCGCGTCAGCGAGACACAGCTTCAAGTGGGTGAAAATTCAGATTGAATAATGTGGCGGTTAAAGGGTTAAAGCTCTGAAATATTGGTATATAAACCGAGCGAACAATTAGAAATCATCATAAATGCCTTAGATAGCTCTTTCCGCTTTATTTCAATACCTATGCTATGACTAAATAATAAATTATATTATATTTTTTTTCTCTTTCAGTATGTTTAATGCGGGGATTGACTTTAGATATCTGAATCTGCCGTCTAAAGTCGATCCCCGCACTGAAAGAGTAGAATATTTATAATGACCGTAGACCAATGACATAGGTACATGTATTCAAATGAATCGGAAAGAGCTAAGTAAAACATTTATGATAAATTCAAATTAAAAAAAACACGTTGTTCTCCATAGTTTACGAAAAAATGTGTCAGTTTTGTAAAAGTTGAGAGATAAGCAGGATTATAACTGTTAGTTGCGTGATCAGTGCATGTGGCACTCAGTCATCTTCCCCTGCAAGGCTCGCAACTCCTGACGGCTTCGCTGTGTCAAGACTTGCTGCCGGGAAGATGCGCTCACCCAGCATTCCACCAACATGCTCAAAGCATCATGCTTCGGAATAATGTAGTGCAGATCCAACCAAAATATCACATTAATTCTATTTCGGTTACACACTCTAGTCTATGTCCGTGTTCAAAGTAATCAAAACATTCGTAGAAACACAAAAATAGACAAACAGATATCTGATAGAAGAAATCGTGGAATGAAAAATAAGAATTCACGAATATATCATAAAAATACAGCGACAACATTTGCATATGTAAACGTGATGGAAAAGACAACCAACTTTGATATATAATATCACAATATTCAACAATAATAAATGCCATTATCAGCGGTTCGAGAAAGGAGGTTATTCATTCTTTCCCGTTATTTTTCACTCGCCGTAACACAGTTCTGGCATTGCTGTACACAGATATTTAATAACTATACTATAGTTTGTGCTTTTAACATAACATAGCACGTGTTCTGTGAGTCTCGTGTTCATAACGTTGGCCCTGATAGTGGATGACCCCCATAGTCAACTCATATCAGAGACATCTGACCAGGCTTCAGAAAAAATCTGCATCATGTCGCACCATGACTAGACAACTTGTTCCATGTATGTCAACATTAAACCTGTTAAAATGTCCTATCATTGTTCCTGAATTCACCAGATGGCACTCATAGTTGTTTGCCATCACTCGATTATCACTTGAGTATTATGTCAAACTCAATTGCCTTGACCTCCATTGTTGTCACCGAGCTAGATAATGCAATGAAGTATGGGAGAGGTGGTCTTATATAACTTTATTTTCACCGAGTTCCCATTCAACACGGTTCCCGGTGACGTCAGTGCGTTTCACAGAATTGCACCATTGGTTCAGTATTTCACTTTCTTGTTCATGCTGACGGGAAGTATATGTTGACCACAAACTATATGCATATTTGTGGAAGGCGTGTGTGAAGTTGGGTAATATTAGTTCAGTATTTAGTATCAAAGCCTGCAGTCTTCAGATGTATTAGTCTGTGTGGAAACAAGTCTGCCGCTATCAGCATGACTTTATTTCGAACTATGAAGCACATACTTATTAGACACATTACTTAACCCTTTAACCGCCGGTGCCGCATATATTCGGTTTTTCATTTTTTATTAGCACATTAGGTACCACATTTTAAATAAATCTCCAGGGGGAGGGGTGCTAGACTAATTTTTCAATAAATAATTTTGGGCGTGAATTAAATAATTTACTTCAAGAACTGTTTTTTAAAAACATGTTATACAACTAAAAATGTTCAGCGCGCCGTCGAGCCGGGTTGGAAGAAATAGTTTGTCCGCGACAAAAACTTCACCCCCCCCCCCCCCCCTGGAGATTGACTGGTAGTACCATAATAACATACAACTGCACCATACCTTACGTTAGCCTGAATAATTGAAGAGTATGAAAAAATAAATAACCCTTGAAGCGTTAAATTAAATAATTTAAATTTTCACCATTTTAAGTTGTGTCTCGCTACCGCGACCCACAACTTAAAGTGAGTGAAAGCTACTCATATTTGCTTAATATGAGACAAAAGATTTGCATAAAACTAATCAATGAAAACTCATAGACTAATATACGATAAATTGACACAGCGTTGGGTCAATATTGGATCAATATCCATCACATTAGCCCAAGCTTGTTACAATGTTGAACTAAGGTTTTCTACTTTGCCTGGGCAAATATGAATTCCAACAAACACAAAACATTAACCCAATGCTGTTTCACTGTTGGCTCAACGTCTTAGACGCTGGCTAACATTGAAACAATCTTTGTCCATCATACTGTGCTTGATGGATTAGATCATGTACACAAGCACATGATCCAGGAGCTCCTAGCAGACACAAGACGTCTAGCGAAGGTTGGTTTAACGTTGGCTCAACGTAGTAGACTCGCGTTTTCCACACAGCTCAACATTCACGTTGTGCAGGGCCCTGTGCGTCTCAATGTATATCCTCTAAATTATGAGGGCTACATCTCTTATCAGGCAATACAGTATCTTCATGACACTAAAAGTTAAATCACGTTTTATTCTACACTTCTTGTTATTCCCGTTATAGCCCTTGTTCTGCTGAATTGCGGGAGCTTCAATTACTAACAAAAAATTTTCAGCTTCAAATGTCGAGAAATATTTATGTCTATGAAAATGGTATTCGCCAATTAGACTATTTGATTAAAGTTAATGTCACACGTGGTTGAGCATATGTTGTAGGCCCACCCGCATGCACAGCGTGATCAACAGTCTAAGGCGTTCTAAGGCTGCTTTGAAGAACAACATATTTTATAAATTTTAGTTTCATTTTATTTGCGTTGACATTAGCTTGACATCGCTTCAGCAGTACAGGGGTTAATACAAAGACGATGCCCAAAAATACTGGTCTACCGTAAAGCCTGAGATGAGATGGTACGAAACGAAAATGACGACACAAAGCCTCCGCATTGTGTACCTTGTACATTTGTTAAAGCAATGGCTGCACGTTTGTAACGTCTGAAACGTAAAATCAACGTTCTCCACTCTTTTTAATGTCGATGAATGTTGAGAGTTTGGATAACTCTGAGCTACGAGCTCCTTTCACATCTGTAGAAACATGTGTATACATTTGTACAAAGTTGGACCAACGTCGAAGACGTTGGGCCGACGTTGTACAACTGTTACACAGATATTTTGTGTTTGTTGGTTATTGTTGATTTAAATATGTTTGTGTTGTTACTTTCACATATAACAATAGACTAGGAATCCAATAAGACTTGATTCATGGGATTTTTCCCCAGATATTTGACACAATGCATGCTCAGATACAAAAAAGAAGTATCTCAATAAAGTATATGTTTATCCCACCGCCATGCGACGAGAAGCAAATGCTGAGCTAATGTAAGCCCACCGTCTATGACGCTGGCTCAACATTAAGCCAACAGCGCCCCATGTCTGTTGATCAATGCTAGTTGTTGCAGTGGTATTTGAGACACCTCATTTTTTTTATTTTCTGAGATCGAAAATTATCAAAGCTGGAATATGTCACACGAAGGTATCATGTCAAATCCAGCTCATTAATGCCCTACCATACTCACATTAGTTTTTTCAGAAGTAGTAATGGCTAAAAATGCAGAGCCAGAATCTCAACCTGACATGACAACTTTGCCTTGCATTATTTTATTCAAAATGAGCAAGTTTCCTTGCTCATTTTGTATTTTAGTCATTTTTCTTAGTATTAAAGGGTCACAATAGACACTTCAGCAAGTGGTTAATGCGAGCCTCTAATGCCAATATACCACAAAGAACACACTGCACCTAATCGCCTTACACTTACAGTGCGCAGATCATTTTCTACATCAGGTTCAGACCTCAAATATAGCGGTTCTCATACAGAAATGGTGAGAGATCAAGCTATGTTATTATAATAATTATGCGTGACAAAAATGATACATAGCTCATCAATACCCTTCTCACAGCAGTGATGGTAAACATATAGAATCAGAGCACTACTATTTGGCTTGCATTAATATATTGAAAAGGAGCAAGGAACCTATTTTAAAAAGATGGTCATCTTTTTTTCCTCTTTTTTTTCCTCTTTTTTTTCCATCTGGGTTGTATCACTTTACAGTCGCTACATTTTGTAACGACGTAGCCACCATGAACAGCCTGGGCCTTGTCTTAACTCTTTCCCGGTGGAAACTGTTTTTCGATGTCAAACAAAGCCATTTATGACATTTCCATGCTTTTTGAATGCTAAGGCAAAGATTGATATTAATTTCGTAGTGAATATTTTTTTTTTAATCTTCTGGGCTACCAACACTGAGACTGTTATCAGTAGGACAGCAGTTTGTAATATGCAAAAATCTCGTCGCCAGCCTGGTTGGTGAAGTCGATCTCGCCCAGTGTAATCATGGCGGTCCCTGCAGCCTTATTCTTCCCAAGCACACCTCTATCTTGCCAAAGTGATACCTAAATGAAATGGAAAACACACACAAATTTGAAAATGTCTATCTGTGAATTTTTATCTGGTAAGGAAACGTGAAGCCATTGATGCAAAACACATTGTAGGATAAATATTGTATCTTTTGTTGTTGGTGGAAATCAAGTTCGATGGAGAAATGAAGATAAAAAGTCACCGATTTTTTGTTTGTTTTATTGTAATTATACAACATGCAGAACAAGACTTGTTTTGATGAGAGGGTGTATGCTTTTGGGGTTGTCAGAGCAGTGCCTAATGGCAAATACCCATCATCAGTTAAAGAGTGAATATGCTGTCACACACTCTTTGATGTTTAAATATGTCAATTCCTGCAATTCCTGGATTCAAAAAGGATAAAAGGTAGACAGCCACTGATGATGATGGTGCGTGAAGAACTCCCTCGCTGACTCACCTCCAGATATACATCAGATGGATGACGCTGATACGTGAAGTACTCATGAAACGCCGGATCTGTGATGCTACGATGCGCACGCGTCTTCCTCTTCTTCCGCTTGCTTTTACCATCTAACGTCAGGTACAGCTTCACGTACCAATCTGAAAACACATACACACATTTAACCCTTTGACTTCCAGGCCGGAGTGCATGCCAGGATCCAGATATACTGGTATAGGAGTTCTATTTTTCGTCATTTGAAGCTGAAATTGCTAACGCAATTTCCAGCTTCAAATGACGAAAAATACATAAATGTAGTATATATTTGACGAAAATTTGTGTCATTTTATGGTTAAGCTCATTGACGAATGACGACGGAAATTTCCGTCATGTATGGTAGTGAAAAGGTTAAAGGGGTGTATAACGCACTACTATGCATGCTCGCAAACGCACCGATGCTTGTAATTGTCTACCGCTTGTTTTTGCTGTATAGTGGTAAGTACGTACCAATCTGTATAGGCCTACATATTACAGACACATTTAATCGTAGCCGCCAAATTATTTCATTTAACTTCTCACCCACTTGGAAATGTGTCTAAGCTGAAGGGATCCACAACTTCAAGTGCATAATGATACGTGTATTTGTTTGATTAAAGAACACCTGTTTCCATTTTTGCTGACTAAAAACACATTTTCCTCAGAATAACCGTTCTTTGACATACTACATGTACTAAGGGGACATATTTTTTTTTAATGTCCTGGCAACGTAGGTTACAGGGCTGATACCTTCCTGTTTTCTGACTTGACAAGGCAACGCAGGCTACAGGGTTGGTATTTTCCTGTTTTTTGACTTGACAGGGCTGCTATTTTGAAAGCGATTGGTCCAGACATTTGATTGATCGAGATGGTTAGGTCGACCAATCACTTGCTTAAAATCTGGGCTAATGTATTCAAAAATAAGTAGGGGGGACCCAGGAGGATTTGGACATTGCCAGCTTTTTTTTCATTTTCTCCTACTATGTTCATGTGATAAAGCTCTTCTTATGCCCAAAGAAAGGGACTCGCTATGCCTATGGATACCCATACTTGTTTTTACCATTCTATGCAGAATAATAACATGAATAGAGATAGAAAAAGAAAATTTGTCCAGATGCTCCACCGTATTTGGGTGGATATGGACATGGTTGGGAAGTATTTGGACATAATTTGAATCAATAACAAGAATCCTGAACATAAACGTTTTTATTCATTGAGAGTCCTATTATCATAATATCGGAGCCATTTTATAAATTTATTTATTGGGATAGTGGATTTCATGCTCTGGGGAGAATTTGGACAAGTTGGTTTGGGATATGGACACTGTCCAAATCCTCCCCAAGTGTCCAATTTCCTCCCTGAAAAGTGTCCAAATCTTCCCTGGATTTTCTGTCCATATGCACCCAACAGCATGAATATATATAAATAGCCAACTTCTCGAACAACGGAGAAATTTGCCATAAAATTAAATTACACAAAATGAGTAGCACAGCTAGCCCTCGTATTGAAATATTTAAGGTGAAATCCAAGATTAGTCATTAAAGAATAAAACACATTGAACTTACCTCTAACAAGTTACTTCGACAGGTAAATATCAAACAAAATGTAACCAAACATGTAAGATTTGAAAATGGCGTCCACTGATTTGGTCTTAGCTAAAAGGTTTCCTAAAGGCATTGCCTGAGGGCAGTGATCATGTAGTGACGTCATCTATTTATAGCCTGGACCTACTGTCCAAATGCACCTTGTGTCCAAATCCCCCTGGGTCTCTATCTCTTACTCTATCAAACTATGATCTGTTTTCTCACCTCTTACAACAGGAGGGGAGACTAATCTGACGGAGAGGTCCCGGCAGTGGACGACATTCACGGTAAGATCTCCGGTCTCCAGTCTTAGCTTCACTCCTAATAAAACCTCTCCTGTCACCTGGTAGGACCAGCCTCCTGCAGTTATTAATACAAATAGAATCATTAACGTTCATAAATATAAAAAAACACATCCAATAAATAATTTGTTTATTATAATGTATATGTAGGGTATTAGGATGGCCAGTCGTCAGTATGTCACTATTATACACACTTCATTTGCCTCGTTGTAGTAGTAGTAGTAAATTATTGCTTTTCGTCACTTTTCGGCATAAATGGTCATTTAAGTGACATTTTAATACGATAAAAATGCTGTAGTCAATTGATGAGATGAATGATGTACAAAAGATGATGTGATGGTGGTGTTATAGGGCATGGTGGGTTATTGAGCTTGTTTTCCTTCGCGCGCCCGATAAGGGGTTTTGGGCATGTCTAGGGGATTTACCCCCAGACATGCCCAGACGGCCGGAGATTTGGGTTTCACTATGCATTTATTGCTGAAACTCGCACAGCTCCACTATCCTAGGGTCGGATAGTCCCCGGAGTAACAATCGCACGGGTAACTATATTCATCCAACGTGAGAGACCTAATGTCAAACACTCTATACCAGTACGTGCACTGATGCGAGAGCTGCATTGGCTCGGCTGTTGAGCGAAGGAACCAGGGTACGCCACTGGCAATTCACCCTAAGATAATGGCCAGACACGAGGATGGCGCAGCTCCCTTGGATGATTGCTGTAGACTAATCCTTCAGTACCATGCCGTACAGCATGCAACAGACGAAACAGCTCCCAGATGATACTTCCCGCGAATGAGGGCGAAAAGTACTACTATTAGCAATCATCCCAGTACCTCGTTGTGGTATCATCAATAATATATTAGTCCTAACATAGTTTAAGAAAATGTTATAAAATGACTCTAATATTCATTGTTTCGTAATAAAAATGCACACAATCTTTAAAATGTAAAAAATAAAAAATGATTCGTATTATCATCTATATCTAAAACCCTACCCAGCAAACACGAGTCGTTGAACCAATGCTGCTTTAATGTTGGTCTATCGTCTACGACGCCGGCCCAACAATTGCTTCAACGTCTCGTGTTTGTTGCGATAGCCTTTTATTCATCCAGTATAGTTAAATACTGTACCTTGTATATGTGGAATGATTTGTCCTGGACCCAGAGAGAATACCAGACGATCTAGATTAATGCAGCAATCTGTGAATCCTTCATCATCCTGTCTTCTGCATAAACCACTGGACTGGCTATATCTCTCGTCGTCGGTGGAGAAGGACGTGTCCCCTAGACCTCTGAGGTGACTGGCAAAGCTCATGTTAGTTACATCACTGCTGGTAATGGAGCTCACACTGGGGCAGCTTAGGTCAGATTTAGATGGACTTAGTGGCGACAGGGACGAATCTGATAACATACAAAATGTGTAGAGAATATTGGTTCATGAATAAACACAATTCTCGTTATTGAACTTATTATTTTCAATATACTTCAATTGTGCAATTTTCGGGTGATTATTTTCGATATACTGTAATTATGCAATTATGTTTTATTAATTGTCATTTATCAACATGTACTTTTGAAATGAAAGGACAAATAATAGATAATACACACAATGTGAGTGATATGAAACTGATGACAGTAATTCAGTGTATATGTTTGCTGATGCTTAATCAGAAAACAGATTCACTGATCTCTTGCTATCAAACTATTCATTTCAATATACGGCAACTAACCGATTACGGGGTTTTAGCAGTTGTAATAGTCATTCATCACCATGTAGTTTAGTCATTTGAATGAAGAGGATAGGGCTGATTATAGTTATATTGATTGAGTTTTATTTTGTATGATATAAAGAAGATATACCTTGTTATAATTTAAAAATTATTACTGCCTACTTGCTGTATTTCGCATAGACAAAACAATAGAGAAGTATTTTATTGACATAATTAAATATCATTTCTGACTTATTTGCCATACAAGAGGGGTTGTAAAAAATCACAGTTTATTTGAAAATATACATGATAACAAAACTTAAAATCAAGGTAATATGTGTAAAAGTCGAGGAGGTTATTTTGAAAATGCTTGGGATTTGATAATTATGATGAATATAGATATAAATTTGCAGCTCACCTTTGCTCTGATATAAGGTGTTGGTTTTACGATTAGAGTGCAGTGTGCTGATTGCCTTTTGGCTGACAGATAGACCTGCTGACAGGGGAGACTGATTCCTATTAGAACCTGGCGAGGATAGAACATCTTCACTCGCTGAAAATTTTGACCTGCGGAAGCGAACTGGCGAAGATGATATGATATTGTCACACGAATGAGCCATGCTACTCCTGTTCCTTTTTGAAGCGGGATATACACATTGTGGGGACGGGAATGAATCTGATGAGTGTGAATGTGGATTTGCGTGTGATACGGGCAGTTGTAGCTGGTCTGATGATTGACTATGATCACTGGTCTGCACTGAGGCAGGGGAGGCAGTCTTGGAGCATGGCAATATATCTAACTCTGATTGACTAGAATCTGGAAGAAATGACTCGCATTCTGAGAGAAGCGCTGCTAGAGAATCTCTGGAATCCCCAGATACAACAATAGCATCTCTAAACGAGTAGGTACTTTCTGGAAGAAGAAAACAGGATAGTTCCTGACTTGCTGCCAACAACTCATCAGACAGACGAGGTGGGTGACTTTTATCTTTGTTTGCACTGAGTAGCTTATCAGGTGTCGACATTCTGTCATGGTCTCGCGCTTGCAATGCCAATTGTTCTGAAGTGGAACTGAAACGAGATGATGTCCATGATAGCATGGATGGTGCAGTCGACGTTGTTTCTAGGTGATGTAATGGAGATGACGTGTTGGTTTTGTTATCACCACCAGCTTTATCGTGTTCGCGCGCCTCTGTATCTTCCGGTACGGTAGGGAGTCTAGTCTGACTTTTATAATCTGCGTCTTCACACAGTGACACAGATTCGTGAAATGTCACTCTCGGTGATGAAGACAAGTGCTTTGTCTCATGGAATGCAGACACAAGTATCTTGTTTGAATCTGACACTGTTCTACACTGTTTATTCTCATCGGGTTTTGTTCTCACTAAAGAGTCTTTATTTCTATGATCTTGAGCAGCTGGTACTCTTTTACGCATTGTTGAATTGGTGCTGGTTTGATAATGTTTCGGTGACGACACATGTTTTCTATTGACTAGCTTCCTTGCGGACTGCTGCTGTTGCTGCGCAGCGTCTACAAACAAAGTGGATATAGCCAAGATGTCAAATTATATATTTAATTCATATTTAGATAACTGAATAAAACGTTGTGTGGCTTCATTTGATATTATACTTATATTATATAAACACATATTGAAATCGTGTAATTTTTATTCATATTGAGGTAAGAATTGTTGCAGCAGTTTGCATCTGCAAGTAAATGCATATGTGAAAAAACCTGGTCGCTAAAGGGGATAAACCTAAGTTAGCATTCTAGATGAGCGGGATAGATAATATAATTATATAATATTTATGATCAACTATTTATAATTATATTATATTTTAAATCAACTTTTGTGAAATTGTATCTTGTTTTTGTTGAAACAACGTTAAATTTGCATTAAAATGTGTTGAATTAAGCTTGCATTTTTAGAATTGATCAAGTGATAAATGGTATTGTATGGCATGAAAATGATATTGTAATATAACAATATCGCTAGCTAGCTAATACTATTAGTAATATTAGTATAATTATCTACTAATGTTTCAAAATTATAATAATATAAAGTAAACATAAATCAAAGTTTAATGAGTATGTGGTATACTTCATATAGCAAAATAAAAAATGAAATACAGTTACATAAACTACTACGAGCTACGCTATCAAACAAAACATTTATTAAACTACTAATTCTATATGATAATAAAACTATTATCACTTTCATACTCATTCAAAATATAACGAGTGTTCACGGATAAATAGAGGATAAGACAAACTATAATTGGGTTCGTTTCTACTGATATATGTAAATTATGAAAGTGTCCACTCTTGCATTTATTTTTGTAATTAACATGTTGAGAAGTGTCAATCGAATATGAAGTATACTTGAACATTGTAATCAACTTCTTAACATACAGCTTAATTATTGTAGATGAACTGTGAACTATATCACGGATGTCACGTTATTGTTTCAAATTTAGCCAGTATTAGACTGCTTACCAACTTAAAGTAGTAGATTGAGACTATTCTCAGAGCATTAAAATTAAGTCAACTAGCTTAATTTGAATTGTCTTGATTTTCCAGTGCAGACTACTGAATATGTGTAATGCATTGATATCTAGTATATAGTATCAATTCATTTAAATTATTAGCCACATTGGATTGTTTTCTAATCTGCAGCTACTGTATTGTCAAAAGATAATTCACATTATTTTAAATTATCTTTTAAATAGCGGTTAATTAATTATACAGCTGAAAACATGTAACGGAAAATAACTGTGCTCTGATAAAACAAAAAAATCAAAAGACACAATAAAAACAATTTAATGAGCAAACGACACTGACACATATAATTAGAGAACATAGAGCCCGATGTGCCTCAATACCCAGCAAACACGAGACGTTCACCCAAGGCTGGTTCAATGTTGGCCCAGCGTCGCAGACGGTGGGCCAACATTGAACCAATCTTGAGTAAACGTCTCGTGTTTGCCACCACTCGGATAGCCACCATTGATGACGTTACATTGAGTGTAGCGTAGATATAACCATTGTTCGTGGCACATTTAGCTCTAAGTTACCCAATTATATTTTTTCATGCGTTTCATCCACATGTTAAGCTCTGGTCTGGACGTCTTACCGTGGAGTCACTCGGTTTAAGGTTTGTACGCTGTGAAGAAACAAACAAAGAGAAAGAGTGCTGTAAAAGAGCATTTCTGTGAAAATATCCTCCCCTAGCAAATGTTGATTTTGTCACCCATTTTGGGTGACAGATACAACCGCTGCTAGGGGCAATATATACATGCAACGAAATAAATAGTTATTTGAAGTATCTGTTCAAAAGGCAAAGTAAACTGTGAAAATACTCACGGTGGTAAAAATTTTACTTGATATTTTGTTAACTCAAAGTAAATATGTCGCATTTGCTCTAGATCATTTTTAATGGAGTTGTGAAAAAGGAGAGTGAAACAAAATAAATTTGTAGTACATATGATAACTTGCATTGTGAGAACACTGAATTAATAATTAGATATTGATGCTGAGCCATTAAATACTTTATAATATGAATGTATACCGTTACCATGCAGTGACATAATCATGATTCTGCATGATATCGTAAACTATTAGTAGTAAGACATGACACAGAATATTGCCAGTAGCTAACCAATTCACCACATTCTTGCGTCATCAATACATTCGTTTTCGAAAAAACCTAAGTTACAAATACAATTTGTAACTTATGATTTTTATTAATGATATCATCTCTGAGACCAGCTCTGCTTATTTAAGGGACACAACATAACTACAACAGTCACCAGGGGCGGGACTAATCAAGGCATTCAGCGATCACTTCATAATGAGCCTACATGCATGATTATGCTATAATATGAGGAGAGAAGAAAAATAATGGCAGTAAATCGAAGAAACAATACTGTTAGTACTTAGTAGCCCTGTCCAAAGTAGAAGACACGGATAGTGGCAGACTACAGGCGTGAGAAATAGAAACTAGTACGAACATAGAACTTAAAACTTCTAAAGACGCACGTAACATCAGAACAATTTACACGATATACTGATCAAGCATTGCCCCAACGTTGAGCCACCTTAACCCTTGAAGCGCTGAATTTTCTTTATAAAAACCTTAAAGACCAAAGGGTTTATTTCAATTTGAAATTATCATAAATGTCTTATTCAGTTCTTTCCGATCCATTTGAATACCTGTGTTATGGGTATAAGGCCATTAGAAATATTTTTCATCCTTACAGTGTGGGGATCGACTTTAGTCGTCAGAATCTGACGTCTACCGACTTCAGATTCTGACGACTAAAGTCTATCCCCGCGCTGTAAGGGCTAAGCCGCGAACCACCACCATAAATGTTTTTTAATCATGTTTATGATTTAATTTTCCTAATTTAACATGAATGGATTTCAAATTATACAAATACGTGTATTTTTCACACATTTAAAATTGTGGGTCGCGCTTGCGAGACACAACTTCAAGTGGGTAACATTTCAATAAGTTTTACGAATTAAAGTACTTGGCCCAACCCAGCACCAATAGTTTCCCAGCGTGTCGGAGAGAACTTTGAAATTATAATTATTATATGTGAAATAGCACTAGTGCTGGCGGGGTTTGATATTTGTGATGCGTTTATATTGTAATTGTATTGTGGTGGTAAAAGTTACAAAACACAACAGAACAACAAAAGGTTTACGGGACATTTTATACTAATGAGGTACGGAGGCACACACAGCCTGACTCTGTGAAAGAATGACGTGTGCTCAGACGCATGCAGGTGGTACCCTCTGGCGACCTAAATACCAACTACTACAAGGGGTCACCTTGAGAACCAAATGTTATTGAAAGTGAAGGTTTATAAGAAATCAGAATTATGTTGAAAAATTATGTTCAAATGTAAAACTATCAACGTAAAATCGTCATATCAACTAAAGTAGTATTGTACCAATCTACAGAAGACAATGTGTACAATGTCAGCCTTTATAAAACTCTATGGATGCTCGCTATGCTATCGTTAAAGTAAAATAATAATGTAAGCAAAGTGAGTTTGTGGATAACATAAGTTTTGAAAACCCTTAGTTATACACATGCAATCAATAAAATAAGGCCAATGATATCCGGAAATGGGAGGAAAACGTATATATTGTCTGGCACATCTAGTTACATTGTTTCTGCTTGATAAATAGGCATACAAACATTTTTTTTATTTCCAACAACACCATAACCACGCACCATAATCTATTAGGCTATTTAACACTGAAGCTAAATGACCATACACTTCCGAGTGTATTTGGTGATTGAATGATAGCCATTATATAACAAAAATATCTGGAAACAAATAAATGACTGTTAGAAAACGAAACATAAAATCAGAATAAATGGTCTTCTGTCAGAAAAATTCTTATTCCAGGTTTCTCTTATTTATTCATTGCATGTGTAATAGTATATAAACATGATAAAGAGCAATATCGTCTACAGTTTAAAAAGTAGCTCACATAATAATTTTTTCTCTGCTGATTTACTCAGCTATGGCACCTGTCATTCTTTACACAAAGTTGTCTTGCACAAGTCAAGCAAACCCGGTAACAAGCAATTTACCTCCATTTTAAACTTTTGGAGAACTCTTGTTGTGCAACAAAGGAGTGAAGTGAAAAATTCCCGGATAGTGGTAGCAAGCGTCTGAGGTTGTTCAGCTGACAACAGTAAGTCAACACTCAAGCACAGGCCATCGTAGTATAGATTTACATTAATAATCCTGTTTGGAACAAGAATAGAAATGCAGATCCATGCGATAGCAGGGCATCATAGCGAGACCCATCGTCAACTCAAATAATAATAGAAATATACAATATTACTTAATTTTATATTTAAATCACGAACATCAACGTGAAACTAAATGCAGTATTTCACTCATACTTAATATTGTCTTTGTTATTGTATAATATTACATTATTTTGACACATATAGCTGTGTAGTCTATGCATATTTTTAATTGATATATAAAATCTAATTTAATTTATGTTTAACTATTGGATCACCTATAGGAATAATGTGAAATTATATCCTCATATGTTTCACAAACTTAACAATTGCTTATATTACGATATGATACAACCCGTTGGCATACAATAAAATAAGAGTGATATACTGGCAATCAAATGAAAGCACATCTCTGCCCCTGAGTAAGACCATTACCCCAAAAGAGAAATTGGCTCACTACCACCAGTACTGATGTACTCATGTACATGTATGACATATCCTTATCCACATATCAACAAATATGATGTGGTTAAATTTATATCAGAGTGTCAAACTATAGCACAATGGCGGATTGACAGTTTCTGGTGTAGACCCACTGCGGTACTACTTCTATTATTAGACAATCCACACTTGACTATTTAGCTAACAGGAAACGTTGGCCTAACCCTGAATTTATTTTGATTAAAACGACACAATCAGGCTAAAATCGTCAAAAGATCGGTATTTTATTTTGGCTTCTTAATATGACCATATGCTGTAAACATGTCCATAGACTAGAACTGCGTGTGTTTTTTTTTATTTTTGTGTTGCGCTTTTACCAGTTAAGCGATATATAAAGACGAAATTCCCGATTTCTTATTTTGGTCATACATTTTGGACAGAATTATGTGAATTTCGTCTTTATATCTCACTTAACTGGTAAATGCGCAACACAAAAATTTAAAAACTTACGCAATTCTGGTCTATGGACATGTTCACACCATATGGTCACATTAGAGATTTCAATTAAATGCTAAATGCGCAACACAAAAAAATAAAAACTGTTGCAGTTCTAGTGTATGGACATGTTTACACCATAATATGGTCATATTGAAAAGCCAAAATAAAAATAGCTATTTTGCGATGATCTTAGCCTGATTGGGTCACTTTAAATATATCCTAGACTATCCAGACTTTAGTCAGTGTTGGACCAACGTCTCATGCTGGTTTTGTATACTGCCTAATTCAATACAAACATAACATAACATTTGGCACTACATTAGAGAGACTACCATAGCGTGGCTAATAGAGGTTACAGCTTGCTCAGCAGGCACAAAATGTTGAACCAATGTTGACTTGATCTTGAGTGAAAATCAAATCAACATTTGGTTGGTCAACTTGTTGAGTTTGCTGGGTTTGTCGCACATTTGATACGCCATGACCATGATGACGACATAGCTATTGACACAACACAAAATCATTAATTGACTTGATAGCATATTTTATATGAAATAACCACTTGAATGGTAGGTAGGGACGGGCCCGGAAACTAGGATCTGGGGTCAGATGGAAAATTGATCAAAAGTATAAATTCAGTCGTCAAACTACGTTTGAAACAAGATCAAATTATAACAGTTAATCATCTGGGTCTCTATTCTTGTACAAGTTACGATATATCGTAGGCTTCTGATTGGTCGAGATGGCCATCTCGACCAATCAGAAGCCTACGATACATGTATATCGTAACTTGGACAATAATACATACCCTGTTTGCCTTTTTTAGTTTTTGTAGGGGGGGGGGTGACTCTTGGATCCGCCGCTAGTTTGTATACGTCTTACCCGGGGTTAACAAGATATGGGGTAAATTTTGTATAATTATCATAATTACAACAGAGAGTTTTATAGTTAACACCTGGAGTTTGTATGCCTTTTAGTAGTTAACAAGGGCAATGTTTGTTTTCAGGAACATTGTGTGCATGGTAAATTACAAGGAGTGCAATGTGGAAGAGAATAGTTATATTGCAAAAGTTTAAAAATAATCAGTGTGGAAACTGTAATGAAACAGATGGAGTTGATACAAAATGCAATAGGTTAATGGAATACAGATAGATGTTAGTGAGTTTAGTGATTTGATCTACATACCAGCGGGCCTGCCTCCAGTTAAAGTTTTTCTTCTGCCCAGACCGGGGCTATACTTAACAGGCCCTGCATCACTCTGCTGTGAAAAGATACAGAAAAGAAAGCGTACTTATACCATATGGTTTTAATATCGTTTCTATACATGCCCTAGTTATATCAGTTATATCACATTGTAGTTATTACAGTGGTTTCTAAGCTTTCCTTGGTGTCTTTCTTGCTACTATTTTTAATAATATGTAAATATCATACACAGTTATTTCAGTTATACACTTATCTTACTTGTACATATAATTACATAATTATTTATTTTTATGTATAACATATGTATTAATACGTACATTTTAATGACGCATAAGACTAGATGTCATCAACAAATAGCAATCTATCCATCTCCTCAAGCAAAACGATAACGTTACCATGATGTTGGCCCACCGTCTACGACGTATGACTGTATCGAAGCCGGAGGTGCAAATTTTATGCATTTTACACAACGCTGCTCTAATTATTGCATTGTGTAACACATATAACATGTACATTATTCTTAACCAATACAGCGCGGTGATAAACTTTAGACGTCAGAATCTGACATCTGTATACGTCAGATTCTGACGTCTAAAGTCGATCCCCGCACTGTAAGAGTAAAAATATTTCTAATGGTCGTGGACCCATACCATAGGTATTTAGTTGAAGCAGAAAGAGCTGACTAAGACATTAATGATGATTTCGAATTGAATAAAAACAACTTTGGTCTCCATGGTTTATATAAAAAAATATCCAGCGCTTCCAGGGTTAATGTCGATATAATAATACCTATCTGCTAACGAGGCTCCGTGGGATGACATCAATTTTCGTTTTCAAATTTTGGAATTAAGTAGCGTATCTCACAGATCATGATTATATTTTTTTCAGAGTTTTTAGCTCTTTAAAAATATTTTTTATCAACATTTCTATGAATCCGCCTAAAACCTAAGCAAACTTTTTGTATACTTGAACACTTGCTAAAGGACGTTTGAATGTTCCTACAGCATTGGGCCACATGTTGATGCCCCGTCGGCCCAGCGTTGAGCAGACAATCGGTGCTGTGGGGGGGGGGGGGGGCCTGATCAACGCGCCCTCAGACCAATTAAGGGCGGAAGCTATTGATGTACCTATGTGGTTACTTTGATCATGCCGTCTGCGATGGTCAGTTTTTGTGGTCTAATGTTTACATTTGCTTGTTGACATGACAATATACGTCTTGGAAATAGAGCTAGTTTCGTCTTTTTCAGTGCTTTAACATTGATTTTTTTTATATGTTTTTGTATTTTATTTAAGATCAGTAGGCTATATAGCTTCATATATAAATTAAATTGTCAAAATTGACAGAATTGAAAATTCTCATCCCACGGAGTTCATTTAAATGTTATTGTGTACTGTTTTATGGGCGTACCACATTAGCGGGGATTGGCTGTTTAGCTCGTCTCCCGGGAGACGCGTCACTACGAGTTCTCTCCATCATCTCACGAGACTGCGCCGAGCTTGACCTAGATCGAGAACGAGGCTGTACTGTGCTGGTCCTAGGGGGTGAGATGGTGCGTGGCTTTGGCAGGGTGGCGCTGTTGTTTTCGTCGTGCTCGTGTAGGATGTACCAGTGTGGCTTGTTGTCCAGAAACGCCTCCTCTGTATCAAAATACAGTACAAAATAGATACAAGAAAACGTTAATGAGGGATTCTATAATTTTAAGCCCCAGCACTGTCCGCACCTTGTAATATTTATTATTGAATATTTTGATTTATTTTGAATACATAAATGCAAAGAATGACCTTTATTTTACAATATAGCAATATTACAACTCAAAAAATTCTATCATAAATGTGCTTTTTGAAAGAAATATTATGTAAATTTAGCCAATTTTAGCCAAAAAGCCTTGTCCCACATTCTAAATCCCACATAAACAGGCGATTTATTCTAGACTTCCTGTATTATATATTATATTTCTTTCTGATATAATGTTAGTGCACAACACTATCTATAAGATTATATACAAGTTTTTTAAAATAATTTTATTATTTTACCACTTTTTATGCAATTTATGTCTGTCCCACGTTGCAGCGACTCTCCGTAACGCTTGTAGTTTTCAGGTAATTTCTATACTTTTTCTGATCAAAATATCATTTGTCGGGTGCCAACGAGTGGCGCGAGACCTTCATGCAGTGAATCGTGAAAAAAAAGTATAATAAAGGTGTTTTTGTTCAGAAATAATGTAAGATTTGTGCAAGTCTTTGGGTGAGTATTTTAATTCAACGTCTCTCCATAACGCGATTTTTTACACATAAATACAGCAATTAAACTTTTAAGCACCCTACAACCTCCAAGCCTACTACAGCCTCATTTGAAAAAAACAAAAATAATCATAGTATAGCATAATACATAGATGCTATGCGCGATTTAGTAAAAAAAACGTCTCTCCATAACGCGTATTTTCTGTCTCTCCATAACAAAAATAAAAACGTTATGGAGAGAAAAAGTAGTCACAAATTACCCTTTTACTCATTTAAAAATAGCTATAAACCTTTATGAATTTGGTATTTTAACCAACAAGTGACACTTGATGAAATATTAACTTTTCTTTTTGTCTTTTAAATTGTGTTAGCATCGATATTTAGTATTTGTTTATTGTCACTCCATAACAGAAATAATTGTCGTTATGGAGAGACAATGTTCGTTATTATTACTCTCCATAACGACAATAATCGTAACGGAGAGTAATTCTTATTTCATTATTTAAGGGTTATTGTCATAAAGTGATTCTTTCTAAATTAAGTGATCAACATTATAATAGCCATGTTCAACTACTTGTTAAATATGGTATACTTTTGTAGAAGGGTCACTGAGAAATTTAAGTTTGAAGATTACTCCGTAACATAAATTGGTCTCTCCATAACGGTAAATTAGTCTCTCCATAACGGTAAGAAAAATTTAAATTCATAAAAATAAGCATTTAAAATCAAAATCAAGCTCTGCTGACAACGCCATGTCAATAAACAAAGCTAAGTTTACATGTGTTTAATTTTTTGACAATATTCAGGCAATCTCATATATCAAGGAAAATATCATCACTGGTGCCTAAAATTATAGAATCCCTCTATATATGATTATCGTTAAATACAAAAATATTCATAGATTACATTTGGGCCTGTCAAGGGCTAGGCCCAAAATTAAACAAGTAGGGTGCCTGTAACGTTTTTAAGTGCGTTTACAACCCAATTAACCCTTTAACCCTTTCACCACTGAAGCCCGTTTTTATGCGCTGAATGCCATAGCATTCAGCACATAAAATGGGCTTCAGTGGTGAAAGGGTTAAACCCTCACGATGCATCTTTGCAGAATGACTTAATTTCCTGAAATATAAGGGTTTTGGGAGGAAAATTGTCATAGATCTGTTTTAATAATAGCAATGTTTTTCCTCATTTTCCACCCACTTCAAGTCATCTTCATCCTTGTAGTAGATGAAGATGACAGTGGTAAATTCAGACTTGAAAGGGTTAAATATTGACTAAAAAAAGGTCAGTGTACAAGTTGATCTGAAATGAAACACCACACAAATTATTGTCAATTTTATATTTGTATAAGTGTTAACCCTTTCAGTGAGGAGACAGACGTCTGTAGACGTCAGAATCAAACGTATGTAGACGTCAGAAGACGTATTAAGTCGATCCCCGCACTATAAAAATAAAACATTTAGAATGACTGTAGTTCTATACCATAGATATTCAAATATCATATGTCAACGCTTTAAGGGTTACTAAGCTAAGCTATTTATAGGGTTATCTGATTCCTGAATGAATTGAATTGATTTATTGAATGAATTACTTCACGAAGTAATACAGCACGTAAACAGTTGATTTGTAATTCCTCAACACGAATCTAATATCTGATCAGGGGAAATGGTGTGGTGCACTCTTGTTATTGAGGGCATCAGCACCGAATTCCCCAAAGTCTCGTGTCCATGCAGTGTTTTATCTAGGATTCAGAAGGGGCATGGCGCCACCGATCATTGGGGGCACCTTATCATGCCCGTCGGGCACCCAGTTGACTCGCTTGGGCATTTCAAACACCCACCCTCTCCAATTAAGGGTACAAACAGAATCAGTTAAGTACGTAGACATCGCCAGTTATTACCACTATGTACACAAGCAGGTATTGTGTCATAGGTGTGAACGCGAGACATCAGTGATCGGGGTGTTTTCCACTGTGACAATGCCCTGAGTGGATTAAATATGATGTAACAATAGTTCAATTAGGCACTTCACTGTCTGAAGGGAAACATGGCGCACCTGAAGGGCAACATGGCGCTCACAAAAGGCAACATGGCGCTGCGCCATGTTAGAAATGGCTAGATGAAACACTGCCATGATTTGTCAAACTCGAATTGCCATTGTTTCTTCAACATGTATAATTTCAATTCAAATTCAATTACACAGTCTATTTGACCACATATTCAAAGTTTTATGGTGGTGGATTTTGGACAACATAAGAGACATGACCGATATAAAATATAATAAACATTTACTTGATTTATGCGTATACAAATCGATTACATTCTCAACGCCAATTTCATTTCAAATAAAAATTCAAATTTCGGGAATTAGAATTGGAAATTATATTAACCCTTTCAGCGCGGGCACCGTCTTTATACGTCAGAATCTGACGTGTGTATACGTCAGATTCTGACGTATAAAGACGGTCCCCGCACTGAAAGAATTAATATATTTTTAATGGTCGTAGACCCATAACATAGGTATTCAAATGAATCGGAAAGGACTAACTAAAACAGTTATGATGATTTCAAATTGAAAAAAACTTTTGATCTCCATGGTTTTTACAAAAATATTTAAGCCTTGTAATGTTTATTTCCAATTGCATTATGTAACGTACGCCATCACTCACCCGCCAGATCAATGAGTACCTCTCCCAGGAAGTCGTTGGGTTTGAATCTGTCGTAGTCCCACACTGTAATCTCCAGGCTCTTTCCTGTCAGGTCAACACGGGGTATGTTCATGAACACCAGGGTCTGATGCCATTCTGGGTCTAGTGTCCTCGCTATGTACTTGGTCCGCCTCTTATTCTCTGGGCTACAGTGAATGGATGAATAGATGAATGGGTGAGTAGATGGATGGATGGATGGATGGATGGATGGATGGATGGATGGATGGATGGATGGATGGATGGATGGATGAATGGATGGATGGATGGATGGATGGATGGATGGATGGATGGATGGATGGATGGATGGATGGATGGATGGATGGATGGATGGATGGATGGATGGATGGATGGATGGATGGATGGATGGATGGATGGATGGATGGATGGATGGATGGATGGATGGATGGATGGATGGATAAGTGATTAAATGGATAAATGAATAAATGAATAAATGAATAAATGAATAAATGAATAAATGAATAAATGAATAAATGAATAAATGAATAAATGAATAAATGATTATATGAATAAATAAATAAAAGAATAAATGAATAAATGAATAAATAAATAAATGAATAGATGAATAAATGAATGAATAAATGCCGTCGATTTTTATACACTTTAAGTAGGGACTTTTAAATAACCTGACGTTTAACATGTTTACAGAGTTAACAGGTTGGAATATATTATCTCAAATCTCAGATAAATCTCAGAAAAACCTGAGAGAAATAAAATATAGCCCCAAACATCTGTAAGTCAAAAATACAATTTAAACATAAAATATAAGGTTACTTCTGCAATAGCAAAACTAGACGATATATTGGGCTGGTTTATTGAGAGGCCGCGGTACACTGCATGGGCCTGATTGAAAATCAATATGCCATTGAGCATGGAGATTGTTGTCAATTGTGAACCAAATCACTTTGCATGCCTCTTCACTACCTCTGGTCATCAATTATTCAAACGCTAACAAGGACATCATGTGAACTTCATGTAGATTGGAGGGTTATCGAGCTTAATATGGAAATATCAGTACAAAAGCAATATATTAACCCTTCCAGTGCGAGGACCGACTTTAGACCTCAGATTATGACGTCTAAGGCTGAGCCTCACTGAAAAAGTGAAATATTTATTTTGGCTGTAGACCCTTAACATAGGCATGCAAAGGACTAAGATTTTTAAGATGACTTCAAATTGGCCTCTTGGTTTATGCAAAAACTATTTTAAAAACACATCGACGGTTAAGTGAAAGTCAGTATACATAACCCATCTAGGCCCACATATAGACTCCACACCAGCGAATGTATCATGAGAATAGGGAGTCCAATCAATAGCTAATTCAATAGGATTGCAAACAATGTTCATTTTAGTGTGGTATGAGGAAATATAGAGCTCGTTTAATGGATAAGGTGTGTGCCTTTGTGCAAACACATTATTCATTGACCATATAACCGCTGAATTATATAAAATTTGACTTTTCATTCACTTGAAGTTGTGTTTTGCCAAATTCAAGCGGAATAAGTATTTCGTTTTGCAAAAATGGAAGTTAACCATTTTGAAATCTTGTTGATTGATGTCACGTTTTATCTTTAATATGTTCACAAGCTGGAGTTAAATGTGCTAATGATAATGAAAAAAAAATTATATCATCGGATCCGATCATTAAACATAATATATGATCCAATCTCACAAGACGGGTCTCAAATGAACATAATTATCACTAAACACACGCTATTGTACAATTGGCATGATATATTTTATAAAAGCATACATTATTGTGAATATATAGAAAATAACTACCAAAATAAGCAACTACCAGAGATAAATTATCATAATACATCATCACATCTAAAATCCAATAAATGGTTCTATATCACAGTTTAACTTGTACTTACTTTCTTCCGGGTAGAAGGTAAACCTTGACAAAGGGATCAGAGAATCCGTTGGTGTCTTTTGGTTGAACATTACGAGCCTGGATGACGTGAACGTTCAGAGTGCCGTCATAATCATCATAACTGAGCTGAAGCTACAAAACATAATGACAAAATTAACGTCATAATCACCATAACTGAGCTGAAGCTACAAAACATAATGACAAAATTAACGTCATAATCACCATAACTGAGCTGAAGCTACAACACATAATAACAACATTAACGTCAGAATCGTCGTATCTGAGCTGAAGTTACAAACATAATGACAAAGTTAACGTCATGATCATCATAACTAACTGAGCTGAAGCTACAAAACATAATGACAAAATTAACGTCATAATCATCGCAGCTGAGGTGAAGCTACAAAACATAATGACGAAATGAACGTCATAATCATCATAACTGAGCTAGGGTTCAAAAAATGACCAAATTAACGTCAGAATCACCATAACTGAGCTGAAGCTACAAACCATAATGGCAAAATTAACGTCATAATCATCATAACTGAGCTGAAGCTGTGAAACATAATGACAAAATTAACGTCATAATCATCATAACTGAGCTAACGCTGCAAAAAAATGACAAAATCAACGTCAGAATCAGCGTAGCTGAGCAGAAGCTACAAAACATAATGGCAATATTTACGTCATAATCATCATAACTGAGCTGAAGGTGTGAAACATAATGACAAAATTAACGTCATAATCATCATAACTGAGCTAAAGCTACAAAAATGACCAAATTACCGTCATAATCATCATAGCTGAGCTGGAGCTATAAACCATAATGACAAAATTAACGTCATAATCATCATAACTGAGCTAAAGCTACAAAAATGACCAAATTACCGTCATAATCATCATAGATGAGCTAGAGCTATAAACCATAATGACAAAATTAACGTCATAATCATCGTAACTGAGCTGAAGCTGAGAAATACGTTATGCAAACGGTGTTCATTTGAGTGCGATATGGGCAAATACAGCACTCGTCCAAAGAATAAGGTGTGAGCTTTTAGGCGGACACCTTATTCATTAGACATGTGCTGTATTTCTCATATCGCACGAAAAGTGAACAACGTTTGTATTTTCTCACACGATCAAGTCATATTATTATGATATAACTCCCATAGATTGCAGTTCAACTACAGCTCGAGTGCGATATGGACGGATACCGATATACGTCTCATGGTGAAAATCACTGCGCAGAGTGTGAGAAAATAACAAAACGGTGTCGTTAAGTGAATGTATTATTATTAAGCACTGTACAGCTGTGTTAAACTGTATTAATTATTATTTGTCTATCAGTATGCATTGGGTGTTTTTTCTCAGTCATATGTCTCAGTACATATTTTTTGTTACTGTATTAAGGAGATGAACTCGTGGTGAGGATAAACTGATAGACATCCTTACAAAGAAAATGTCGTTAGATGGTAGGGTCAATCCCACCACCTGGTTAAATCATGATCGTAAGCAGGGTCTGTATTATCGTACAAGTTACGATATATCGTAGGATTCTGATTGGTCGAGATGGCCATTTTTCACGAGAATACGGGCCCAGAATGTCTAAACCAGCAGTTGGACATTTTGTTAAATATTATCAAATTAAAGTATTTAAAAAAAAAAAAAATACAATCAACTGTTGATGCGCATGACATTTTTTGTCTTTGTTAAGTATTATCTGATCACAGTACTTTAACAATAAAAGCTACAATTCACTGTTGCTGTTTTTTGTGACAACCATGACTATAACACTACAGTCTGTTTCACCCGATCCTGGGAGTAGCCTTTTTTTCAATTCGCACTGTCCCTGTTTAAAATTTTCAAGCACATTTTTTTTAAAGGGATTATTTTTTCACCTCCCCCCAACATCGCTGAAAATGTTGTTGTGTATTTTCAAAGTTGGACCATTTGGCATGTAATAAAATTCTTGTTTCACCGTAATAGTGAAATGAGACCGGTCATTTTGACATTTTATTACACGTCAAATGGTCTAACTTCGATAATACGTGACAAAATTTTATCAATTTTTCAGGGATGTTGGGGGGAGATAAAAAAATAATCAGAGAAAAATTGTGTGCAAAAATTTTAAACAGCGACCGAGCAAATTGAAAAAGGCTACTCCCAAGATCTGGTGAAACAGACTGTAGGTGGTGGGCATGTCACCTTAATTGAGAAATTACAGCATCCCAGCAGACACAGAGTGTCGAAGATTCTGACCCAACATTATAACAAGTATGGGCCAATAACCCACGATAGGTGGGATAGATCATAACGAAACTATTAAACTTCAGCGGGTATTAAGAAAATAATTTTAAAATAATTCAAAATAAAAAACAAAATCGTACCTGTATTTCACCCATTTTCTTATTGTCATCGGCTTGATCCTTGAAAAATAAAAATAAATAGTATGTTACGTTTTCATATTCATCATAAAAATGGAGGGACAGACAAAACCCTATTCCATCAAATGTGCAAATCCAAAATCCATTTCTGTCTGATATGTAGGAATGATACAACTGGCCATAATATAATATCTAAATATCTTACTTGTGGAAGCACATGTGGAGGCACTTCTACAGGTGGAGATGATGTATACTGCCGTGTAAAATAAAAATGCAGTATCTGCTTAGTTTACAAGTAAGTAGATACTAGCTTTTGGCTTTTCAGAGCAGTATATGACCGTCTTTATATCTTACTTTATCTACATGTGGAGGCACTTCTACAGACGGTGATGGTGTATCTGTCTGCTCACTGCTGGACATGGATACACTGGGAGTGAGATACATATCCTGCTGGGAGGAAGAGTGAGACCCTCCAGGAGACAGAGATCCCTGCATGTCCTCCAGCTGCTGGGCCAGCAGATCCGGATCTATCCCTCGTGTGGATTCTCCAAGGTAGCGATCTGCAAAGTGTTCAGATTCATTTATTGGAGATTGATACAGTACAAAAAAACACAAGCAAACAAACAAACTGACAGAAAAACAGACACACGATGATGTGACAGCCATCTCTAAAATATAGTGTCAAATTAATATATGAACGACGAGTACAACAAGTATAGGTAATCATGGTAATGATGGCATGAGACAAAACATTTATGCATGACTCATTTGAGTACACAATGTTACAAGAAAACAATGTTCTAGTTGGCTCTTTGCCCCCATACAACACAAAAGTTAACAGCCTCTGTATTCTTTTACACGATCAATTCAAACATGTTTAGATAAATTAGCCTACGTTTTAAGACGTAGACACGATCCAATAGACCTACGATTTTATAACAGCCATATTTTTTACAATTTTATTTGGTAATATCTGGATAAGATTGAACACAAGCAACTGGGAGCAATATTTTGAAGCATGGGTGAATGTAATGTGTTTTGTCTATTGTGCGATATGTTGACCACTCACCGAAATCATCGTAATCACTGGCGAAGTCAATGTTGTCATAGGAGGAGTGACACGAGTCCGTCCTCAACGTGGACATGGTGTTGGTGGAGTTCTGACTGCTTAGTCCAGCACCTCTGTAAATAACACGTATCAGAGTATGGGGTGTAATAATAGGGTGAATGATGCATTACACGTGTCACCAACACCCGAACAAACAGGAGACATTCACACAATGCTGCTACAATGCTGGCCCACCGTCTGCGACGCTGGACCAGCATTGTACCGACATTGGGTGAATGTTTCGTGTTTGCTGTGGTGTTATATGTAACATGTAACACACGTATAAACTGCTCCCATCAATCATAAAGAAAGCACATGGGTTACAATGCTACATGTATGTCACATCACACCCAGCCGAGTCTGTGTTAAGCAGCTACACTGAAGTATTGATTATCTCAATGTCGTAACAAACAAGTCTATGAATATTCATGATTGTTCGTCTTGTAAAAACGTTTCTATAATGATCGTTCAGTTCTCTTAGAATTTTAACAATATCGTAAGGTCTTCGTTATTTTTTAAAGAGTGTTTGTTAATTGTCTAGTTTCAACTACCTCTCCATTTCTCAGCCCACCACCACAAAAAGGAAGAACGGAATGGAAGAATATGTGACGATGTATTAGTCATATTTTAGTCACTGGAACATAAACGAGTCCCACCACCATAATGTAAAACGGGATGCACGACTTAATATACGACTCTTATATATGCGACTATTATATATAATATATATAAATAGTGTTTGTTAATTGTCTAGATTATTCATTTTTTTATATATACGAGGTTTTGTGCCTTTATCACCATATCCAAGAATAATAACCAATACTGGTATAATGTTGGCCCAGCGTTGCAGACGGTGGCCAGCGTTATACCAACATTGGATTAACTTTTCCATTTTCTACAATATATAACTGTCTCCACTGTCCACCACCAGAATAAAAGGTGTAAACTAAAGCTAATGAACCTACCATGGTGGTGAATACTATGGTCAAGATATAGTTCCTGCTACGTCAGATAAAACAACAGCAGATTATTTTATATTGAATGAGCTCTTTTCAATGTGAGATACATTTATACAGTATGTCGCTTTTCACATATTGGGATAAAATTGCGACATATTTAATGAATGGGGCTTTAGGTCACTTTTGTGCATATTAAATACAAGCTAAATTGCTAAACTGGACCAGGAGAACATCCTGAATATGCTGAGATGAATCAGATGATTTGACATGATTACCAGCGTTATTCCAATATTACAGTGATAAGTCAGGTTATAAATAACTTGTATAGCCAAAATTGCGACATATTTAATGAATGGGGCTTTAGGTCACTTTTGTGCATATTAAATACAAGCTAAATTGCTAAACTGGACCAGGAGAACATCCTGAAGATGCTGAGATGAATCGAGATGATTTGACATGATTACCAGCGTTATTACAATATTACAGTGATAAGGAAGGTTATAAATAAATTGTATAGCCATCGACTTCCTTGTTTATAGATGTTTACAGCCCCTGTGAACACCAGAAGTTGAACCATTATTGCTTTAACCCTTTAACCGCCGGTGCCGCATATCTTCGGGTTTTCATTTTTTATCAGCACACTAAGTACCACATTTTAAATATGTTAAAGATAAAATGTGACATCAACCAGCAAGATTTGAAAAGAGTTGACCTCCATTTTGTCAAATCTGAATAAATATCACTCACTTGAAGTTGTGGATCGCGTCAGGAAGGCGAAAATTAAAATTGAATAATTTGGCGGCTAAAGGGTTAAAGCGCTGAAAACCTTGGAGGCCAAAAAGGTTTTTTTTCAATCTTAAATTATCATAACTGTCTTGGTTAGCTCTTTCCGATTCATTTGAATACCTATGATATGGGTCTACGAACATTATAAATATTTTTACTCTCACAGCGCTGGGATCGACTTTAGTCGTCAGAATCTGACGTCTACAGACGTCAGAATCTGACGTCTACAGTCTATCCCCGCGCTGTAAGAGTTAATGTTGGTCCAAAGTCTGCGACTGTGGCCCAACAATAAACCGACAGTGGTTCAACGTCTCCTGTTTGTTGGGAATTTCTTACTGTCTACTGTCTACACGGTGTAGAGCACAGTGCAGCTATTTTATATCTGGTTTTGGTGCGGGAAGCGGATGACAGACAATTGTCGGTTATTTTATTTTATGTGTACACATCGCAAAATTTATAATCTATACTATGTACATTTTTAAAAAGCATGTACACAAAAACATTGCTATTTTAAACACTGGATATTATTTTATTCAATAATTTTAATTCACTTATATGGTTGACAGGCATTGTAGAGGTCGTCTCGACCTGTTCCGGTCAACCAAAGTTAATAACATGTTCAACAAATGATAATAATAATTATAATGTACCATTTTGCATGTTTTTAACTAGAAGTCAAATAAACAAGAAAAAACAAGTAGGCCTAGCTGCGTATCTGAATAGTACATCAGTTTAACCCTTGCCCTGCTGAGCACTAAAGTCGTTTTTAATCCAAATTATTAGTTTAACCCTTTAACCGCCGGTGTCGCATATATTCGGGTTTTCATTTTTTAATAGCACATTAAGTACCACCTTTTAAACAGGTTAAAGATAAAATATGACATCAATTAGCAATATTTGAAAACAGTTGACCTCCATTTTGTTAAATCTGAATAATTTTCACTCACTTGAAGTTGTGGATCGCGTCAGCGAGACACAACTTCAAGTGGGTGAAAATTCAGATTGAATAATTTGGCGGTTAAAGGGTTAAATAGCAGTTATTGGTAACGAAATGGGTTTTAGAACATCCGAATTTGTAAATGTTTCTTTCGAAATTAAACAAATATGAGGAATTTTCATTTACTTGAAGTTGTGGGTCGCGGTAGCGAGACACAACTCCAAGTGGGTGAAAATATAAAAAATAATAAATGCATAAGGGTATTACTTACGGTTTCACGACCAGTTCTATTTCACCATTAGGCAGTGATATAATCTGCTGCACTTCCTCATACGACAGACCCGTTAGCACCGTGCCGTTCCATTCCAAAACTTGATCACCTTCATAATGACAAAATACACAGCTATATATAGATGATGCATCCGCATTAAAGGATAAACGTTAGCTTCTCAATCATCACAATACGTCTACACGACCACACTCTGAACATGCAATGATTAGATTGATTGTGAATTTGTCTTGCTGCGCCTCCAAGCTTGATTCTAAAAAAGATTGAGGAGCGTTAGGGGTTTTGTCAAGTTAAAAAAAATCCAAAATTCCGAAAAAAAATCGGATGTGGGTGGGTGGGTCAAGCCCCAACTCAATTTTTTTTTTTTTGAAATTTTGTGTTTTTTTAGTGTTTTTTGTGCTGTTTTCATGTTTCCAAATGTTTCAAAAAAAAATAATAAAAATTGGATAGGAGGGTGGGTGAGGTCTGACCAATCCGAGTTTTTTTTGAATTTTTTTTAGCTTGACAAGACCCCTTAGTTGATGATGAAGATGCAGTGATATCACTTTCAAACTTCTAGCATTATATCATATTCATTCTCCCTCGTGACTTATATACAGCATGTGAATAACATGTTTTGATTAATATATGATATATTCAACCATAATAAGGGCATTGTCAGTTAGATATTGGGTGATAAAATAAATATTATTCACGTTACGTGTCTCGAGGTTAATGGACAATAGAAAATAGAAAATAACTAGTGCTTGGAGAGTTACCAACGTCTGAAATTTGCTTTCACGTTGATCAGTGCTGATAATAAGTGTGACGAGAGTTGCTCACCTTCTTGAAGCTCTCCGTGGAGCTGATCGGCAACGCCTCCTGGGTAAATGGCGGCAACGTAAGCCCCCACTTCACTGTTACCATCTGGAACAACCTTACCACCAACAATCCTCATCCCCATGCCGTTACCTGCAGAAAAGACACCTGGTGAGAATTACAAATAACAGCGGCACCACCGTTTCGTCAATGTGTTTTTCACTATTCTTTTGTCAAAGTCTCGTTAGCTTCAGGTCACTAATATTTGTCGTATTCTCACTCTCTTATAATGTACAATCAGCCAGTACAAATAACGCTCTGACCCAAGTGTAGAATCTTGGACATTTCTTCTCAAGCTAACGAATTTTTCACAAAAAAACGAGCAAAATTGTTTTATAAAACAGGGCCCTGAGTACTTGTTTCAGACTAGTAAACCAGGCTACTGTTGGTGCAATATTTTGCGAGAGAAGCCCTTGAAATGATGCAACGTCGTCATGACACTATACTCTAGATACGGTACTATCACATTCATCCTGGTAGAAGAGTACTACTCATTGGGTTATAAGTAAATAAAGTATCGGAAAACAGATTGAGAATTATAGCCTACCCTGTAAACACAAAACATATATATAATATTTATACAACGTCGGTCCAACATCTTCCGTCTTCGACGTAGGTCCAACATTGTATAAATGTCATACAAATGTTTTGTGTTTACTGTATAGGTTTTTCAGCATAGCCTCTGTTTAAAAAAATATATTCAGGATAATATATTATTAAAAGTGCACATTTGGAATCACATGTTTATACTTATTCTGTATCGTTGTTAAATGTACCTTTAACCCTTTAGCCGCCGGTGCCGCATATATTCGGGTTTTTATTTTTTTATTACCACATCAAATACCACCTTTAAACATGGTAAAGATAAAATGTGACATCAATCAGCAATATTTGAAAACTGATGAACTCCACAGGTCAAATCTGAATAATTTTCACTCACTTGAAGTTGTGGATCGCGTCAGCGAGACACAACTTCAAGTGGGTGAAAATTCAGATCGCATAATTTGACGGTTAAAGGGTTAAGAAACACATTTGTATATACATTTATCTTTGAATTTACCTGTTTTAAATTTTAACTCTATTTCTTTGGAATAGACTTTTTAAAATGCTTTATGTTATAATATCATTTATGGTGAAAAATAATGTATAGCAAAATTGTAAAATAATTTTGATTCGAATGTGAAGATATATTTGAACCTTTTATTTTTTATTCAGCATGTACTTCTATTTTACAATGTCTCTGTGTGATAGTTACTATGACTACATACCGTGGTATTTTTCATCGTGTCGTCGCGTGGGCTATATACATGTATATACTGTATAGATAATAATGATCGCTATCATCATTTTATCAGACTAGTTTTCGCTGACTATGTCGTTAACGCCGGTCAGCAAACAGTTCATGTTTGCCTATGTGCACCGCGCCAATAATAAACTGACAAAACTGGTGTGAACGACTGACATTGCCTATCATGCCGTCGTGCAAAACCAAAAAGCAGTAACTCCTAATTTATAGAAATAACAGTTACTGCATTCTGCTTTTTTATTAAATATATTTTCATAGTATTTTTTCTGTGTTTTTACACATGGTAAAGTTGAACCATTTGTTTTTTTCAAATGTCTCAAATCGGTGGCACTTCCATATATACGGGGCGGGGGCCCTAGGGTAGTGGTTAACACCGCTGCCTTTCACGCCAGAGATCGGGGTTCGGTTCCCGGTCTCGGCGGTTTGAAAGAAACAAAAAATGTTTCTTCCCCATCCACGTGTGAAAGTCAGTATTGTGGGGAGCCTCCGTGACCGAGAGGTAGCGTGTTCGGCCTCAGACCACCAGGGCTCGAATTTCGAATCCTGTGTCTGGAGGGCAGTGTCATGTCAATCATCTCACCATCCTCAGGAGGTTCTCCTGGCCCAGTTTAGCCTATATGTGCACAAAGGTGGCCTAAAGCCCGATTCATTTCATTTCCATATATACGTTGTCAATAAAAAGTCAGAAATCCAATTTTCGGTGAAATAAATTTGTGTACAGCGGTGGCGAGAAATAAATTATTAATTAGTTCAATGCTCTATTCTTTATCTCATCATGGTATATTTAATCGTCCTCCAATTGCGAAGGCATCGTCAGCTAGTCAAATGTATATGTCAACAGAAAACGCCAATACAACATTTAGTAGAACTATATGGCAAAATAAATCCTTATATTATCATATTTTATGTCGATGACCCCCTTATATTAAATTATTTTCAAAATCTGTGCCAGCCTCAGCTAACACTTAACGTTCACGGTGTTGGTTTAACACTGGTCCACCGCCTCCGACGCTGGCCTAACGTTAAATCAACACAGTTTCAGCGTGTCGCGTTTGTCGGATCATATCGTACTGGAAATGACAAACACAGCGTCATGTTTACGACTGTGTGGCATATCAAATGGTATTACCATCAACAAGAAACTTGTCCTCGATAATGATTGCGTTAATGTAAAGCTGGAATTTCTAATGGCGAAAACTAGTTACATTCATGAAAAATAGACAAGTCCCAAAATGAACTACTTAGTAAACAACTGATTATCCGTTACAAGATATTTACCCCTTCAGTGTAGGGATCGACTTAGACGTCATAATCTGACGTCTAAGGACGTCACATCACATTCTGACGTCTAAAGTGGATCCCCGCATTGATATATATTTCGGACGTATCTGGCCGTAGTGAGAAAATCTTACAGTTAGGAATTGAATTGCACAATGTAATATGCATAACACGTCATACCATAAAACGTATGAAGTGTATTTTGTGTATCTGGTTATTAAACATAAACACGTTTTATTATGCCTCTGAATGTATATGCGGACCTAGCATGCAATATTCATAAAACTTTTCAAACAACAAATGTGCCAATTTTCTTTAACTCGTCACCCACTTCAAATCATATTCATCCACTGCAAGGGAGAATTGCGATTCGTGGCTCGTTGTTGATTTCAATGATACATTCCGGCTTGAAAGGTTATAGGACGCTGAACTGCCAAGCCATAGCAACTTCCCAAGTTATCCTTGTGCCTTGTTGTATCAACGTTTTTAGTCGATGTTTGCCAAAAAGCATGTTTACTTGTATTCTGCCTCTTACGAGGATCAAGCAATCAAGTTGATATTCATTGTGTATATCTCCCTATATGGATAGTGGAGCCTCAAGAGCCAGAGAGCAATGCGATCGCTGGCAATAATTATTCCCATAAAGCTAACGAGCTTTTGACAAACAGCGAGGAAAGCATGTTGAGAAAACGTGGCCCTGGCTTACCTTTAATGGTTCTGTCCTTGGGATCCCTCGTCAGTAATATCCTTTTTGTGGCAAAGTCATATTTCTTGGTGGAAATGGGTGGTGGTTGCTGCAACATGTTACAGAATGTTTGTCACTATCAGGAGAGATGCATAGTTTGTGAGATGCAGTGTATATTGTCCGCCTCAGATAATGGGAACACGTCTGCCAATTTGCTACATAGTGACAGATACACCCCACTATCACAAGGCACAAAGCTATCACATAAGTAAGAATACATCTACACTGGTAAAAAAAACTTTAACTGTATTATTGTTTTCTCTGTCATGTGTATGTTTTTATTGACCAACACAATATACCCTGTCATTAGAATTGACTTTCAATTAAAACGTACACATAATTGATTATTTTAGGTAACATTTTTTTGTATCTTATATATTTTTTTACCAGAATATATATATTATGTTTTTTTTATTTTAGTAGAAAATTAGTTATTTATTGGTTTTCTTTTTACAGTGGATCGAGTTCAGCTGCTCTTTATATCTCCAGTAAACTTTATGTTGGTTTATATCCAGACCAAAGTTGCAGACGGTTGGCCAAAATTTAGCCAGCTATGGATGAACGTCTCGTGTTAGGTAGTATATATTCAATATTAATGTTAGTCGTTGGTTGGCACAAAAACTACATAACCATTCACTTGTGAGCATTGTGCCATAAAATTGTTATAGCACTAACACTTATTTGTGTATTATTAAGCTCTTCCTGTATGCCATCCCGACATAATACCAACTCATCAGGCACACTCATTAACCCTGGTTTATGGTCTCACAATGAAGATGATGGACCAGCATTGGCCCAGCATTGCCTGTAGTGTATCCCAGCAGACACGCGACATGGAGTCAATGTTGTTTTGATGTTGGTCAACCGTCTACGACGCTGTCCCAACATTAAAAAAAACATTGAGTCAATGTCTCAAGCTTGCAGGGAATCACAGTATCGCATACTAGACGTTGACCCTATGTTGTTTAAATGTTGGCTCATTGTATGTGACATTGGACCATCGTCGAAATAGCGGGGCCAGCTAGTTGACTAACTAGAGGATAGGAAAGTGGACCATTAAGATGTGGACAGCACCACATTACTGGCGTTATACTATAACGCATACACCATCATTTGAAATTGCGAATAAACATGATAAATGCATTACATGTAGCTTTGCAATCTGTGGTTCAGTAAACTTTTATGTAAGTGCAATGGTCATAAACACCATACTAGTCTATTTTAAAAATGTACCTCGTTAAGCAACGATGTAAAAAAGTATTTAGGTACGGTAACAGTTAAAAGTGTCCTAAAAATTGTTGTCCTAAATTTTGATAAATCAATATAATTTTAATTCAATCCAAGTTGTAAATTGTGTCAGCGAGACACTTCTTTAAAAATCAATGTGTGAGTGATAACTTGGCGGTTGTTTTTGAACGATCTCGTCTCCAAAATCAAAATAACCGAAACAGTCTAATCAACTAGTTTAAAAGTTATTCTCATCACGTTTGTGCATATCAACTTAATTATATGATTCTATAACTTATTCGAGATAATTTTATTACAAATTGGGCGCTATAGAAGTATACTTGTAGTGCTAATGTTATCATTATATATATATAATTGGACGATGATAATTTATTTTCCAGAAAACCGGTGGTGATGACCGTCCATCAGCTGACCACGTGCTAAACTACAAATATTTATGCTCTTATTAGGGATATCCCATTGTAATAGTAATAGTAGTAGCACCCGTGGTCACACCAAACAATGGATTTCAAACCTGTGTTGGCCTAATTGTGGGCCACCGTCTGCGAAGCTGTCACAGCATCAAACCCACATAGTAATTGTATAAATGAGAAAAGATATTTGTTACTCACGGGTTTTTTCTGGTCTATGGTCTCCATGATGGTGACACCTCCCTCCATGATGTTCTCGTCAGAATCACCGCCTATACTGTGGTCACTTGTCGTGCGAAACATCGTGTTCAGTGGATCTACATGCCAACATATCATACACACAGGGTCATCATGGACATAGAGGTGGCTGATACTAACATACCATACACACAGGATGATCGGTCCAAGTCTCATATTCTACTCCCTAATTTAAATAACGACTGAATGACGGCAGTGATCGGCCAATCTGACCATTCTTCGATTGGTCGGGGGTAGAATACAATTAACACTTGGACCGGATGATCCCAGAAAACACGACACATTGAAAGACTGTTGGTTCAATGCTTGCCCGCTGTCTTCGACGCCGGGCCAACATTGAACAAACATTCGTTCAATGTCTCGTGTTTCCTGGGGAAAAGATCTAGATATCTGCAATAATGCCTGGCAAAGGCAAAGCAGTATCTTGTTACTTTACAAGTAAGCAGATACTGCCTTTGCAGGGCAGAACACTGGGATGTCATACACACGTGACAGGCAAGCAGCTGTAGATTTTGTTATTTAACCCTTTAAGCCCTTACGATGCCTTAAAGCATCATTTTATATCCGTGCAAACATACCTAATTTTCCTACAACTAAGGGTTTTAGAATAACAATTTCCATGAAACTGGATTAACAATGCATGACAATTTTCTTTAATGTTTAAACCACATCAAATCATCTTCATCCACCACAAGTCGAGAACTGCGACAGCAATTCGCGGCTTGTAGTGGATGAAGATGACAATGGTAAATTCAAATAAAATTTAAATTTTATTGAAAGGGTTAAAAAGATTCAGAGAGGCCATAGAATGTGTTTATTCATTCATTTCACTAACCTTCCAATACTAAGTGTGCATCTAGAATTATTTGTGTTAGAGATACTATTGCGTGGAGTTGACACTGTTTTCTCAGCGGGTTTTGCAGGTGGTAAATTCAGGCTCAAAAGGGTTAAGTAAGTACCGGAACAGATTATCCAGCTTCATTTCAGTGTTTCGTGTTAGCCTATATGACTATGTTCTATATGTTGTGTATGGTTCCATAATAGCAGAAATAAATAACACAATGTTATGCATTTCTGATGATATGTATATTTATATTTAGACCCGACTGTTGTATAATCAGCACAACTTGAAGTAGACATCATTTGATGTTTATCTTTAAAAAATATAGCTGTCTGCACAAGTTAATATCATAGAAATACAAAGCTATTGACACACATTAATTAGGTTATAGTTCACAACATCATTACAAGGTTTATTTTTACCACAACAATCACACACAAAAATAAACACAAAATTATTTGAAAAAATAATTATGACAATCTTACTTACATATAAAAAGTATAATCAAAATTATTTCAAAACAAAATTATTACAAAGCCCTGATTTAGCGCAATACATTTGTTGCTGAATACTCTTTGTCTGAATTTGTATTATGTTTGTTCGACTTGAGGTTTTTTTTAAAGTAAATGTTACGTTTCAAAACTACACAACCATATATCAGCTAGAAGACTAGCTGATTTGCTAATAGGTGACCCAACAACATACACATATCATTTGATGTTTATCTATATAAAAGATATAGCTGTCTGCACAAGAGTTTAAATGACTTAATAGCATAGAAATACAAATCATCAGTAATAACTGGGCATCAGCAGTAACTGGGCGTCATCCGTAACTGGGCATTACTAGTAACTGGGCATTAGCAGTAACTGGACATCAGCAGTAATTTGGCATCATCAGTAACTGGGTATTATCAGTAACTGGGCGCCATCAATAACTAGGCATCATCAGTAACTGATATCATTAGTAAATTGACATCATCAGTAACGGGGCATGAGCAGTAATTGTGTATCATCAGTAACTGGGCATCATCAGTAAATGTGTATCACCATTAACTGGGTATCACCAGTGACTAGGTATCAGCAGTGAATGGACATCATCACTAAATGGGTATCAGCATTAACTGGAGATCATTAGAAATTGGACATCATTATTAATTGGGCATCATCAGTAACTGTGCATCATTAGTAACTGGGCATCTGCAGTAAATGGGAATCTACAGTAAATGGGTATGATCAGTAACTGTGTATCATCAGTAACTGCTTACCTAAATGGACATAAGCTGTTGCTTGTTATGCCATATGACATATTTCGATTTTTGTTAGTCCGTTTTATTGGTAGGTTAAATCACAAATCTTGGGAATGAAATGGGTGTATTAACATCAGGATTTGCAAATGTTTCGTCTCAAATTAAACAAATAAGAGTAATTTTCTCCCACTTGAGGCTGTGGGCCGCGGTAGCGAGACACAGCTTCAGGTGGGTGGAAATTTAAATTTGATAATGGAGCGCTTTACGTCAAATAATAGTATGTGACATTACAACAAAGACGCACCTGGCTTACATTTCAGATATGAAGCATTTGCTCGAACCCCGCTGATCCTACTTAGGTTTTTCAGAGAAATAGCATTGTGTCTCCCCTCTCAATATCACTAGGCGATAACGTTAATGGCGGCATCGTCGAGTTAATGTTGAGATCAGTGTATCGACGGTAATTTCGCGAAGGGCAACGCGCTCATTCATTTTGTTGGTCTAATTAATATTATTCTTGCATGCAATGTAGATAATGCCATGTTTGATAGCTATTCTCTCGCTGTTATGGCATGTGATAAGACATATTTGCGTGTTTCCCTTCTGAATGAAAGGTGAACCAAGTCGCCACAATGTCAATTTCAGCCTGCAAGCATTACGAATTTTAGAAACATAATACAACAAATAACAAATAACATCTCCATGAATTTTAAACAACATCGTATGCCCTGCTTCATGCACAAAAGACCTACTGATGAAACACCATCAACATTTCTGTAATTCTTAAAATAAGTATAAATAAATGTAGTGATATTGTAGAAAGACAAATATCAAACAAAACACATCGCTTCAATATTCGGCTAATGGCAAAGGCATTGTTCCAATGCTAAAGCAATATGTTTGTGTTTTGATTGTTGTGATAATGTGACTACGTATGATTGTGTGCTCTTTCAGATTTCCAATGTTGAATGGTTTCTATTTTGTGATTTGTGCTCGTGTAATACAACCCTTTAACCGCCAAAATATTCAATTTGAATTTTCACCCACTTAAAGTTGTGTCTCGCTGACGCGATCAACAACTTCAAGTGAGTGAAAATTATTCAGATTTGACAAAATGGAGGTCAACTCCTTTTAAATCTAGCTGGTTGATGTCACATTTTATCTTTAACATGTTTAAAAGGTGGTACTTGATGTGCTAATAAAAAATGAATACCCGAATATATGCGACACCGGCGGTTAAAGGGATAATTGGTCATTGTGTGTGAAAAAGGTGACAATGTTGTACTAGCAAACACCTGGGCGTGTATTCTCGATCAAGTTACGATACATCGTAACGTGTACGAGAATACGGGCCCCCAGGTCTTGACCCATTGCTACTTGATCGTTCGACCAGCATCGAAGACGGTGGATCAGCAATGAATTTGCGTCGTGTTTTATGTGATAATACAGTGACAATATTATACCATTACCTTTAAATTTATGAACGTGACTCTTCTCCCAAGTGCAGTCGCTTGCTAGATATTTAATTTTACTCTCAATAGATGATACAAAATAATAAAATACAAAATACAAAATAATACAAAATAGGAGTGTTAGTTCAGTTATCCACACGTTTCTCAACAATTCATATAATTTATTTCCTAAAGCTATGATATCATGCCAACTGGACATATATTTCCGCAGATAAACATATACGTAAGGGAGTAGCCAGTTTTTATGTCGCGGCTATTCTACAGATGAAGTGCAAAAGAAGGAGAGATAGAAGCAGAAGGGTGTCTAAAGCCTGGTGTACAACATTAATTTGGGAAGAGGCAGAGGAACTGGGCATATTAAAGCGGGGGACTGATTAAATTACCACGTGGGTATCACCGTACCTTCGGCCTGGAAGTATTTTTCCATATCATCGGACAATGGACGACTGCCAATGTCCCTCAGAAGGTTACGCGAGCGCTTGGTAACCTCTTCTAGTATGGGCATGGCTGGGGTGGCATCGCCTGGGGTGGTTGTCTCCACCTCTGTTTGGATGGCGGTGATCTCGTAGGGTGGAGGGGGCCCGTTGGGATGCTGGTATATGGGAGGGTGGTCAGTGTTTGCTGATTGTGACAGACTGTAGCCTGTCTGGGACATCATCCCCTCTTCTACACTGACCGGCACAAACATACCTGACTGGTCACCATTGGCAGGTGTCATGTACACACCATCCCCTTTATCAGCATACATAGACAACTCTTGTCCACTGTTATAATGTATATGTGGGGTGGGTGACAGGATACGCGCCTCAGGTATGTAATGTTCAGGTACCATGTATTCAGTCGCACCACCCGGACCGCCCGGTCCTTGGATGACCATGTATCCCATATCTTGGTGTGGATGCCGACCAGGATCTATTTTATGTGTCATATATTCATTAGAGCTATAGCTGGGTGGACCTTGTGCTAGAAACTGCTGACGCTGCTCTTCCAGCTGCTGTTCAAGTGCTATTTGATGCTGTAGTTGTTGCTGGTGTTGTCTCTGTAAGAGTTCAAGCTGTTCCCTGTATGCAGCATACTCCACGTGGGAGTACAGCTCATGGGCTTGATTTTCAGTTATTATCTGGTAATCTATCGGTCTTATGATACCTGCAGATGGTGCACGTACAGTTTGATCCCGTGTATCAACATGGTGCTGATACATTGTTCTTGCTTCCTCTAGTTCCAATCGACTCAATTCTGCCGATTGGACTAGCTTCCGTAACTCGTACTGCAACCTAGCATTTTCCTCCATCTGAGCTTTTCTTTTATGTATTTCAAGTTGTAAATGATGCTTCTTTTCTTCCTTACGCTTCCTATCATCATCATCAGAGAAGTAGGTTGGCGTCTGTGAGCGTGGTGACACTGTCATGGGCAGACATGACTCACTTTGACTACTACTCAGTCGAGCATCCCTCTCCACAAGTGAAAGTTTGCTCAGCATCTCTGAAGACTTGCTCAGAACTGAGCGAGCGAGTGCCGCTACATCTACACTGTCTTCTGGTTGTGGAGGTGGTGTGATGCTACCCAACCTGCGTGAGACCTGCTGCCGCATTGGGCGTGGAGACAATTTGCTGATGTCGCTCATTACTTGTTTTGCTTCCAGGTTCAATTTATAGGACATTTCACTCTCTATATCTCTGTCTTCTTCTATGGGTGAGAATTTTGCAATCATAGGATCAGAATTTTGTCGTTTGTGTCGTGCACGCCTTGGTGATGCCTGCGGGGACATGCGGGATGTTAGCGTTGCAGCAGGGGGAGTGATTTTACGTCGTGGGTCAAATCTGGGTTTCTCTGCCAGTAAGGCCGCTTTATCACTAGCTGCCTGACGAGCTTCTTCAGCTGCCTTTTTCTCTCGTGCTTCACGACGCTCTTTAGCTTCAAGCTCCTCACGCTCCCTCTCCAATTTCTCTCGAGCTTCTTTTTCTGCACGAAGTTTGGCTTCTTCTTTTTCTTCCTTATCTATACGTATCTTTCTTTCACGCTCTCTGACTTCAAGTTCACGTTCCATTCGTCTTATCTCCGCTATTTCGTCCAGCTCTAGCCGTTTTGTAGCAGTAGCTATTTGAAGTTCCTCTTTTATTCTTTGTTTAAATGACTTAACTTCAACTGGTACTGAGATACCATGAATAATCACCAGTTCAGGTTCTGGTGGTGGTGGTGGGGGGACAGTTATAACGGGCTTGGCAGTATGTTTAGGAGGTGTTGGAGCAGTTGCCTTAGTTGGAGGTAGAGGAGCGGGTGCCTTCTTAGGCTTTGGCAGCACTTGTGGTGGTACTTTAGGTGGCACTTTTGGCTGTACCTTAGATGGTGCATCCTTTTTTGCAGGTGGTTTGCCAGGTATTTTAGCTTTTGCTATGGCACTAGACTTTGGCAAAGGTCTTGTGGTTACCGGATTGGTGGTTACAGGCTTTTCGTTGGGATGATCCACCTTTGCTTTTACTGCAGCAGCAGGCACTGTCTTTTTGCCATTAGCCCCATTTGGAGATGTTGTAGATGGTTTATGATTAGGCGCCGCTGCAGTTGTACCAACAGTTTCCTTCATGTTTGGTTTCTTAGGGACAGGAGGGGGTGCCTTTTTGACAACTGCTACGGGCTCCTCATTGTCACTTTTGGCAGCTGCGGCTACTTTTGGCCGATCTACGGGTTTGGCTTGAATTGCACCTCGTTCTTGTAAGCGTTTACGCAGTAACTCCTTGTCAGCGTTAGTTCTGTCTGGCTGTCGTGCGGCTCCGTCTGACGACTTGGCCCGTGCTTTCTTTCCAGGGGGAGATGTATCAGCAGGTGGAATAGAAGGAAGCTTTCTTCTCACCTTCTTGTCTCCTGGGCTGCCTGGAGATTCTGGTCTCCCCTGAGAAGGTACAAAACACAATTAATGTAGAAAAAACTATTTTTGATTTGCAGAGTCACAACAAAATTGACTTATTTTAACCTGGTTTTACACAATTACTATTTCATAAAGTTGTCAATCAGTGTATTATCCTATCACATAATAATAGGAATAAGATATATTTGATTAGAAACAGAATTATTGAATATTCTTGCGTATTTATTAAATAGTAAATTTTATCGAACTACAGTCATGTCAAATTTTAATTGTATAATGATCATATGTTACCCTCACCAGCAGGATGATCGAAGATTTACACAAGAATCTGAAGTCTAATGAGTAAAAAATTTTATAGTGGTCATTAAAAAGTATTAAAGCAGAGCGGAGAGAGAAAATTAATCCATTTATAAAGTTATCAAATTAAATACCCCTTCTGGTATCTGTGGTATTTATCAATATATTTAAACACTATAAGGGTCGATATACTACCTTTCCTGCCTTCATATTGGCAACAGGACTTCCGGAAGCCAGACGTTTAGTCTGATTCACAGGCGATGGTGAAGGTGAGTGATTGGCTGCAGTAACCGATGACGTCACAGCTGTAGTGGGTGAAGATGAGGCCAGTATGCGGTCAGCGTCCCGAGCTGAGGGTGATCGAGGCTGAGGGGGCGAAGTGGTCGGGTCAGGTGGGGTCACAGGAGAGGGGTACATATAAGCCTTCTGTGAAGATAGTACACTGTCAGAGGGACTGGCGGGTTTCTCACTGAAGATTCGTTCCACTTTCTTACTTGGACTCGGTGGTGATTTGAGCACGTGGTACTGAGGAGATGGCTGCGTGGCATCAGGGTGCGGGTGAGAAGCCTCGAGAGCAAGAGCTTGTGGTTTGCTGCGACCATTGCTGTCAGCCACAAGAGCCTGTGGCTTGCTACGTCCATTATTGTCACCCACAAGGGCCTGTGGCTTACCCCTCCCATTATTATCAACTGCCACAGGAGGTTTCGGTGCCATCTGCTTCACTTTTCCATTCACTTTACCATTTACAGCTGCGCTTGGTGCATTTTTTCTTCCATGAGGTTGTTCAGGTGGAGCTCTACCTGTCGTTACTGGTCGCCTCACCGGTGAATCTCTTGCGGGATCACGTTTCTGTGGTGGCATCACCCCATCCACATCTATCTCACGATCCACCTCGTCAGTGACGCTACTAGCGACCACAGGTTTATGTACATATGCTAGGGCGTCAGGTTTGGCAGTGTTTACCCTACGAACAGGCGGGTCGGCACGAGCTTCAATCTCCTGACTTATGTCTTTGGCGGGTCTGATTGAATGAACTAAAGCTGGATCATCATCGTCCACTTGCTGATGAGGTGATTGAACATAGCCTTCAGGATAACCACCACCATCCACATCCAGCTTAGTAATGTCTTCGAAGCTTTGGTATCTTTTAAGGGGCGATAATCCGCTGGTGACTGCCTCGGGCTCTGGGTCTCCTTGAGGAATAGTGACAGCTACAGGAGGTGGTTTCCTTTGTGCTTCTTTGGCCTGTGGTGGGTGTGATATGAACGAGCGATGCTGCTGTTCTTGTAGCATCTTCTCCTGCTCCAGTCTCTCTAATGAAGGTGACACGTCCAGAATCGGACTGAGATCTGTTATTGGAGACCAGTCTGTGGGAGGGGGCTTCACTTTCTGCCGTTTGCTACCCTGGTAGTCTATACTTTTAGGTGTAGGGTCTTCACTCATGTCCACTTCATCCCCTTCATCCAAATAGTTAGGACTGGGAGGAGATATGCTATCGTGGTCCACTGGCTGGTCCAGATAAGATAAATCTGGAGAAGTATGAGGCAGATTTGTTGGGGATACGCTGAGATTAGTGAGGTGTTCTGTATCACTAGCGACTGTAGCCGCGTATGCTGCTAGATCTAGTGAGTGTCCTAACATATCACCAGCCTCCAGCTCACGAAAATCATACTGGTCAGACAAGCGAGCCGGCTTTGGGGGAGGTTTATCAATGGGTAATCCACGCATGTCCACCAAACCTCCCACGTAGATCATACCCTGTTGATCGTAGTGGAAGACTGCCATTTCTGGGTGATTGTCATATTCCTCTCCGTACGTTTCCTCGCGAGATGGTGGCGAGGCAATATCCATGAACGCGTTAGGAAATCTCTCAGTGGGAGTTTTTGGCGGAGACATCCCCCTTACAGGTGGTGAGCGAGGTGGGCTCTCCCTGTAACGAAGCCACGATGGACTCCGCGGGGGACTACGCGGGCTTCTCCGTGACGGACTCTGACTCCGCTCCGTCTCATGATGAGAGTGAGAAATGTCCATTCTCTCTAGAGCTGAAGGTTTCTTCTTGGAAGGTGCTTCGGCACCCTCAGCAACAGTCCGCGGCTGCGATTTGATATCGGGTCGTGGAGCAGTTGGTGGCTGCATGCTGTTTGGAGGTACTGGACCTTCTGAGTGAACTGGTTGAGCAAGAGCTGCTTCGGCAGCAGCCGCAGCCGCTAGTGTAGCGTCCTCCAGTGAAGATCCAGATGACGAACTGTGCTGCCTACTCAGCACCAGGTTTTTAGGTCGTGGTGATTTTCTTCTGGCATTCTCTTCTTCAGTCTCTCCTATAGGTGACTGTACGTGATCACGGCCATGTGCTAAATCGGACGCACGTGGGGATTGTTGCTGAAAGTCACTCGGTATTGCACCATTATTCTTTTTGTCATTTGATGAAGCACCTGTCAAAGAAAAATAAATCATCAATAGCAGGTATTTTTAGGAATGCATGTATTTATAAGCATCTATAAATAATAGTTTTCGAGGTAACAAAAAACTGATAATTTAAAGTCCGGGTGAAGTGATTTAGTTCTAGCGAGATATTCTAAGTATAAGTGACAATGAACGTTTTACAAAATGGCGCAATGTCCGCCAAATATAACAATATATGTGACAAAAGATATGTGACACAGGCCCAGCATTGAAGCGATTCCGTGTCAACGTCAACGGTTAAGATCTGCACAGTGAGACAGCATGGAGACCGAGTCAGTATGTGACTTGCTCCAGTAGCTGTCCTGTGGTGGGGCAGAATATGTATTTTTTTCACGGCATTCCAGCATATATATTTTTATGTTAGACAAAGCACATTACTAAAAAAAACATTTCAACTCTCTATAACGTTATAAATAATGTTGAATTTTTTTCAAAAAATTTTTGTTTGTCTAACAAAAAAAAAATTGATATTTTCTAAAACATTTACGTCCACCTTTTTAAAATGTTCCCGAAATAATGTTACTTGGGAGCCGCTTGCATGTACAAATGAGGCATAAATACAACACCAGGACACTTTTTCTCGTACAAGTTGTGATTTATCGTAGGCTTCGGATTGGTCGAAATGGCCATCTCGACCAATCCGAAGCTTAAGATATATCGTAACTTGTACGAGAATACGGGCCCAGGTGAAACGATTGACCCATCATGGTCACCATTGATCCGTCATGTAGTAAATACTAATGAATGACTGAGCCATCATTTTTTTCGTTGAGAGCTGAGTGTATCACGATGTCTGATCAGGTGGTGAGTAAATATGAAAGGTTACCTGGTAATGACCATTTTAATGAACACAGGTGAATGATTCACCTACATTACTCGTGTAATGAACATGGGTTAATGATTGACCTACAATGCCCTTGTATTGAATAGAGGTGAAAGATTGACCTACAATGACCTTGTAATCAAAACAGATACATACTTGATCTACAATGCAAATGTAATGAATAGGGGTGCCTGATTGACATACAATTACATTCTAAAGAATAAAGGTGAAAGATTGACCTACAATGACCTTGTGATGGATAGATGTGAATGATTGACTTACAGTGACCTTGTAATTAATATAGGAGAATTATTGACATACAATGACCTTGTAATGAATGCAAAGTTTTGATTGACCCACCATGAGGTATTTTTCGCCGTTGAGGACTGGGAGTATCGCCATCTGGTGATTGGCGACCTCTGGGCTCTCGCCTCTCTCTGTCTCTCAGCTCCTGAGCAGGACCATTATCTAGGTTGGTCGGTAGCGACCCCTGGCGATTGATTGGCATGGGCCTCGCGTGCCGTCTAGTGATGGGCTCAGGAACTGGGTCTTGTTCCGGCAAGGAAGATGATCTCTCCAAATGGCCTCGACTGTTAGCACCGCCCTGCAAAAAACACCAAAATATTGATTAACACGCAGCCAACATGACAATACCAGTAGTATTTTTGCCGCCCTGCAAAACCATACAAATACTAACTAATACACAGCCGACATGACAATAGCCGTAATGTTCGTTATTTAACCCTATGTCCTGCTAGATACTTATATATGTTTCCAAGTTAGTTCATACCCAGAAAAAATACCAGGCAATGTGATAACATATGTTGTGTTAATTAACCCGTGGGCGGGGGCCCTAGGGTAGTGGTTTAGCACCGCTGCTTTTCACGCCAGAGTTCGGGGTTCGGTTCCCGGTCCCGGTGGTTTGAAAGAAACACAAATGTTTCTTCCCCATTCACGTGTGAAATTCAGTATTGTGGGGAGCCTCCGTGACCGAGAGGTAGCGTGCTCGACCTCAGACCGCCGGGGCACGAATTTCAAATCCTGTGTCTGGAGGACAGTGTCATCTTAATCATCTCACCATCCTCAGGAGGTTCTCCTGGCCCAGTTTAGCCTATATGTGCACAAAGGTGGCCTAAAGCCCGATTCATTTCATTTTTAATTAGCCCGTCAGCTGGTGAATTGTTTGTTTCTACTTCTTATGGCGGGGGCCCTAGGGTAGTGGTTAGCACCGCTGCCTTTCACGCTAGAGTTCGGGGTTCGGTTCCCGGTTTGAAAAATGTTTCTTCCCCATCCACTCGTAAAACTCCGTCCGTGACCGAGAGGTAGCGTGCTCGACCTCAGACTTCTAGAATTACTGACGCAATATCCAGCTTCAAAGGACAAAAAAATATTACTATTTATGGGAATTACAGCGCGGGGATCGACTTTAGTCGTCAGAATCTGACGTCTGTAGACGTCAGACTCTAACGACTGAAGTCAATCCCCGCGCTGTGAGAATAAACATATTCTAATGGCCGTAGACCCATGACATAGGTATTCAAATGAATCTGAAAAAGCTAACTAAGCCATTTAGGATGGTTTCAAATTGAAAAAAAACTTTTGGTTTCTAAGTTTTTTTTACAAATTTATTCAGCGCTTCAAGGGTTAACCCAGTAAACACAAAACATTTGTATAACATTTATACAATGTCGAACCAACATCGAACAACCGCAAATATACGGTCCTAGAAGCAGAAGGGTTTATTGAGTAATTAAATTATTTGTAAGATGTGTATAAATAATGTAGATAAATAATGTTAGCATTGTCAAATCAATGTAAAATATTCAATTTAATTCAATTCGTTTATTATACTGACAAGTACAACATACAACAAAACAGCAAATGTAATCAGTTTTTTCTCGTAGTGAAAGCCAACAGCGTGCGTGCGAGAAAACAAAATACAACTTACAAAGATTACCATATAATAAAGAGAAAATAAGATTACTTAATTGAGTATATTGAGTATAATTATAGCATTTAAATTGCGCCTTTTCTCAATTGATTCTAATGCGCATAGAGCCCTGAGCATCGAGAGTAACTTAGCAAGGCCTGTTTGCGTTCAAATTCCAACTCAGTCTCCTGGGAGATATACATCTGAGCAGCCACTTTGAGGCGCATCAACATTATCAAGCTATTTTCATTCCAAGCAAATTCGCCTTATGGGCCAAGTACTCACACATTGTGGATTTTCTGGGGTCTCGCCGGATGGAAACTGCACCTACGTCCATTGAGATTCTTTTACGTCCAACTCTAGGTCAGTCAGACGAGCTATTTAATTTTACGTGGTTCTCTGAACCCCACGACACGACATCGCATGTCCTAGTGTATACAGCACCTGGTGGTCCCAGGCGGTCACCCATCTAATTATAGGCCGGGCCCGGCGTTGCTTAACTTCAGTGATCGAGTCGACACCGAGGAGCTACCGCCGTATTTTGTATATACTTAACCTCAGATAAAATTTTTAGCAAATGGCTGTATCGTTTTTCAGTTTTGAATCGTGTGAAATCCGGTCACACAGAAAAATTTAGCCTAAGCTTGTTCTGATGAATGACCACGTTTATATTCATTTGAAGCTGGAATTACTAACTTAGTTTCCAACCTCAAATGACGAGAAACATTTCTATTTGTGAAAAATTGGCTACTCATAAATGGAAGTAGTCTTTACAGCGCGGGGATCGACGATAGGCGTCAGAATCTGACGTCTGTAGACGTCTGATTCTGACGACTAAAGTCGATCCCCGCACTTTAAGAGTAAACATATTTATAATGACCGCAGACCCATAACATAGGTATTCAAATGAATCAGAGAGAGCTAGCTAAGACATTTAGTTCTGAAAAATAATTTCCCGCATGATAACATAGAGATAAATTACAGCAACCAGTGTTGTTTTAATGTTGGTTCATCGTCTGCGACGCTGGCCCAACATTAAAACAACACTGTTTCATCTTGAAGTATTTGTGTGTGTGCGGAGAGTTTCTTTATATTACTCTGCGGAATAGAACATTTAACAGTCGGTTTTGTAATCTGGTAATATAAGGGTGTACTTCACTAAGGAATAAGGCAGCCAAACGTCGATGCCAGTTTTCACGTAAATAATCGATGAAGGGGCCTGTAGCGACACCTGATAATGGGGCAAACCTTGAGTAATCTACGAAGTGACAAACAGCTTGTATCCATGCAGGCTCTGCAAATGTCATGGCTGGGACGCGATCAAAGACTGGAAAAATCAGGTCAACTCACCTGCCGACAACCATGCTAATGTACTGCAATAAATAGTGTCCCTAAATTGGATGAATGACATGTGAGGCGTTGATTTGGTTAAGATTCATGATCACGGTGTGTGACAAATCCATGTACTTCATGCTCTCATTATGATGCGTCTCTATTGCTTTATCATCAAGCAAAACAGATATCCAATGCCCTTTTTGTCGTTTTCTCCAGAGATTAATTAAACGACACAGTTTTTCATTTAATATAGTAGTATCGGAGACACGATTGCTAATTTATTGTATGAAAAACACCACACCATATTTTATTTTAATGAATAATATATATTCAGAAGCACTGAACAACCAGGTGCTAACCAGCATTGTAGTAACCATGCTTGAGAAAGCTATCCATTTAGTTGTTTACCGTTTACGACTGTGGGAAACTGTTCGCCTGTCGGGTTGCTCTCAAAATTTTCATTTTTTTACATTTTTTTTCGAATATTCAGCGCTCTGAACAGCTTCCAGTTGGATACATGCGCAATATAAAACCTTTTGATTTTTATACATGAAAATTGGTTGAAAGTTAAAATTAGACTATTTGGCGGGTAATAAATTCATGAATTCATGGCCCACCTCAAACCAATAGTGGGTGAATGTCTGATGTTTCCTGGAGGTGTGTGGTGTATGAATTCTTACCTGTTGTTGACCGCTGACCCTTTGTGCGTCAGGGTTGACATGCCCGTGGTGCCAGATGCCCGCGCTTCTCACCAGATTTCGCCGTTTACCGCACATAAGACACAGCCATTCCTGCAAACACACACAACAAAAGTATCATATTAGTAAGTCTGGAAGGTGAATCTGTAATACTATAAAACCAATGCATTCTGAAGATGAAAAAAACATGATGTACAGATAACGACGTGAGGGCATGAACGTTAATGGCTGTTTTTCTTCACTCCTCGGTATAGGATAAAACCCGAGGAGCTCATCTGACCATAATGAGGATCCCTCATAATCAACAGCTCGGTCACACCTGACTGATTATAGCACCATAGGACTACCATGATAATTGGTCTGTACTTGGTCAACAATATTCTCCATTCCTGGCTTAGAATGTAGTGGTCGGACAAAGCAAATAATGTAGTGGTGTGTTTTAAAATAAAATCGTGTCCTTGTCATTCAGCTTGACATGGAAAGTGTGGTAACGTCAAAGGTGATGAGGTTACACCAATAATAACACTTGATAAAAACACCTTGAATTGCATTCCTCAGACATCTTCCCACCTATCGAATGATCTTTAAAGCGGCTCCGTGGGATGACAGCAATTTTCGTTTTTAATTTTGTATTTTTATTTTTTCAGAATTTTTAGATTTTTTAAAATATTTTTTATCAACATTTCTATGAATCCGGGGAAAACCTAAACAAACATTTTGTATACTTAAACATCTGCTAATAGACGTTGAAATGTTCCTATAGCATTGGGACACATGCTGATGCTGTCAGCCCAGCGTTGAGCAGACACTCTTTGCTGTGGAGGAACCTTGGTGGTTACTTTAATTGATCATGCCGTCTGAGATGATCAGTATTTTTGGTATAATATGTTGTATGATTTAAACGACAATATACGTCTTGGAAATAGAGCTAGTTTCGTCTTTTTCAGTATTTTAACATTGTTTTTTTTTAATTCTATTTGAGATGAGGAGGCTATATAGCTTCATATAAATTACATTTTCAAAATTGCCAAAATTGACAATTCTCATCCCACGGAATTCCTTTAAATAATTATATACACTAGGGATGTCCCTTTGGAAATGTGGTAATAATGTTGTTGTTGCGTTAAAATAGGCTAAGCTGGTTCACTCTGTACAATAGATGTTATGGTATTTATTTACTGCATTACGTTACCGTAAACATAAATATTATTATGCATCATGAATTATTAATAAAGCCGGAGGATATCTACAGGAAGCGGCCCATCATGGGCAAGTGCATCACCTTGTATTATAACACCCACACAGCTAATATTGTTCCCGGGAAAGGCTACACCAGGCCGTAACTGCTTACAGCCTTCAGACTTCACAGTTGATCGGGATTCAGTTGTACACGCAAACACGTTTTTTGTGCTGAGGGTGCCAAAGCGAAAGGATTAGTGTGGGTGTGTGATTGTTAGTAATACTTTTCCATCCACATGATCAACACGACCAATTTCCTGTCACTGTGGTATTTTACGTGTGTAGTTGAATCAATGGTATACATCTGGGTTTACATGGTGAATTTATCTGGTCTTAGGCAGTAAAATTTGCTAAATATAGTCAGGGGGTAATAATAGGTGAGATTAGTGATCTAATATTATCGTGTGATCTAATAGTGATCTAATATTATCGTGTGTCAAGCAACAGTGACGTTGGCGCGATGTTTTTTTAATGTTTGCCCACCGTCTGCGACGCTGACCCAACATTAACCTTGACGTCTATGAACGTCACATTATGACGTCTAAAGTCGGTCCCCGCACTGAAAAAAAAAAATTTATACTGGCCATAGACCTATAACATAGCTATTGAAATGAAGCAGGGAGAGCTATAAGTAAGACAGCTATGATGATTTCAAATTGAAAAAAATAGTTGGTCTCTTTGTTTTTATACAAATATTTCAGCGCTGCAGGGGGTAAACAATATAGGGTATTTTGTTTGCTGTGGAGCTTCCCCTCAACATCGCTGTTCAGATAAGAAGAGTCCGCATTTATCTCCTTTAAGATGGCTCGATAACCATGCCAAAATCTGCTTTAGGATGGCTCGATAACCATGACAAAATCTGCTTTAAGATGGCTCGATAACCATGACAAAATCTGCTTTAAGATGGCTCGATAACCATGATAAAATCTGCTTTAAGATGGCTCGATAACCATGATAAAATCTGCTTTAAGATGGCTCGATAACCATGATAAAATCTGCTTTAAGATGGCTCGATAAACATTATAAAATCTGCTTTAAGATGACTCGATAGCCATGATAAAATCTGCTTTAAGATGGCTCGCTAACCATGATAAAATCTGCTTTAAGATGGCTCGATAAACATTATAAAATCTGCTTTAAGATGACTCGATAGCCATGATAAAATCTGATCGATTGAAAACCATGTCACCGGTTTTTTAATACCGGCTAATTATCATGAGTGCCGCTAATTAAATTGGGTTTTGATGTGTGGCAACATGAGGCGATGTTTTCACTGATGGCGAATTCAAGCGAATATGAGATATGCAGCCAACATTAGGTGAACGTCGCGTGTTTTATGGGATGAGACCATCCAAAAAAAGAGAGAGAAATCCCCTCAGGGGACTTGTATTTTGTCTGCTACTCCACTTCTGAACATTTGATACAACATGCATCTAACATCTGTTGGAGTGCCCAGCATGCAAGTCATTTTAGCACGGTAATTCTGTTGGCAAATAACATAACTGTTACACTGCACTAGTGAGTGAGTGAGTGAGTGAGTGAGTGAGTGAGTGAGTGAGTGAGTGAGTGAGTGAGTGAGTGAGTGACTGAGTGACTGAGTGACTGAGTGACTGAGTGACTGAGTGACTGATTGAGTGTTTCCTCACCATCGAAGAGGTCCTAGACACGTTAAAGTTTGATTGCCAATAACGACAATTGGACTAAAAACTAGAAGACACAGTTTCTGCGAATGTGCGATATCTCTGTTTTGTCAGGATTAATAATGCATTATATTCTGTTTTCAAACAAGTCAGTGTCGTTATATTTGCTCATTCCAAAACATGCAGACTTGAGAACAGGATGAATAACATGACGATGACATTGGTTCAATACTGGTCCAACGGCTGAGCCATTGGACCAGTATTGTCATCGTACTTTCTTGCATCTAACGTGACAGTGATGGTAGTTAACATCACATATTCATAACCAGGAACGGTTACGTTCACACTGATAGAGAGAGAAGACGCCATTACTGTCGTCGTGAAAAATGGGGAGTCATCAGCCAACCCACTCTGTCTGAATAATTATAATAACGACCCAGCTTCAGAAACGTTAGTTGTCCCATGATTAGATGTAGTCACTGTGGCTCGTGAGTTTTCCTCACAAGCGTATTGTTTGAATCAGATTGATAAAGGGCGATGGCCTGATGTAGTGTTAACGTTACAGCCTGTCACGCTAGAGCTTGGGCGTCATCCACCCACCACTCTGTATCTGGATACAGTGATATGCGTTCCAATCTCTCTATGATACTACTATGGTATGAGCAGAGCAAATAAGGTGTGAAAGCGATATCACGCATTTTAATCAGAACTTAAAATATACCATTCATCCAAAAACGCACGAGTTTATTATATTTCTACAACAATAATATGTTGAAATAAATGTCATTGTTAACTCTTTGGCGTATTCCTGACCTTAACTGACAGACAGATTTTCCATTCTTCAGATGGACTTTACGTGTTTGAGCTGTGATCTCAACTAATTCATCAGAAGAATGAAAAATGTGTCTGTTTAGGCTATGCGGGTCTCAGTCATAGTATTAGAGAGAGATAAGGACCACATTTCCAAACAAAAGATACAGGGTGTGTTCCAGCTCCTGGTATCCAAACGATAAGTTTCCCTCATCGACTCATAAAGCCTTGGTATTCTGGGGAGTCTCCGTGGCCAAGAGATAATGTGCTCAACCATAGACTGTAATGGTACGACTTCGAATCTTGTGCATAAATGATAGTTTCATATCACCATCCTGAAGAGGTTATCCTGACCCAGTTCAGCTTGTATGTGCACAAACGTGACCTTAAGCCTAATTCATTCATCATTCATTTCATTATTTCATTCATAGTTTTCGTACCAATAATTCTTAACTAAACAGAATACTAAGTAAACTATGAAACGTTAACCCTTTCAGCATGGGGACCGTCTTTAGACGTCAGAAACTGTAGTCTGAAGACGTCAGATTCTGACGTCTAAAGTCATCTCCATACTGAAAGAGTGAAATATTTATTATGGTCGTAGACCCATAACATAGGTATTCAAGTGAAACGAGAAGAGCTAACTAAGACAGTTAGGCCTATGGTGATTTCAAATTAAAAAAAAAGATATATCTCGGTGTTAGGTGAAGGCCACGTTGATTCTCTATCTCTGCATCTCTATAGCATGCTACTATTCACGTCGTCATCTCTGCTCAATACACGAAGCCTGTGTTGAATTCACGTGATTGCCTTTGACTCAACGCTGATGCGACATCGTCGTGTGCCTATTAGTAATCTCGCCACAATCTCATTGAGTCTGGGAATGTTATATCGTTGCATTGCAATGAGACCTATTTGCATTGTGGATTAGATGAGCCGGATATCCCTTCCATAAGGAAAATAATTCTACATAAAATCCCGGGTATAAAACCTATCGCGATAACAATTGATCCTATCCTAGATTTTCGTGGGGCAAATGATTCGCATATTTATATTTGCTACACGTCCATGGATTCGCCTATACTTATCTTAGTTTATATGTGCGGAGCCGGATCCGTGGCATCAGTATTCAGTACGGACGTGGTTGGGTAGTTAGTGAAGCATGTTTTACCCTGGATCCACTCTGGTCTCCACATATCGCATCCCCTGGGTGAGGTGAAGAACACAAGAACAGTACGCTCTCAACAATATATGTTCTGTATAGAATAAAGCCCGAGTTCCTCTACATCCTTGGTTGTGGAAAAGGCCGAGGCTGAAGCCTGAGAATGTAGAGCTCCGAGGGTTTTAACTGACTTATAACACATCCAACCATAATGAGGATCCCTCATAATCAACAACTCGGTCACACCTGACTGATTATAACACCACAGGCCTACCATGATAATTGGTCTGTACTTGATCAACAAAAACTCTCCATTTCCGGCTTAGAATGTAGTGGTCGGACAAAGCAAATAATGTAGTGGTGTGTTTTAATTAGGAAGAACGCCTCTGCTTTTCACCCTGCAGCCCCAGGATGAGCCTCTGCATTTGTATTAGTATGGTACAGAGCATTTAATTAGTCTGATAAAAATAGATTATTTCAGATGTATTGTTTTAAGACACACTTGCATGCCATTTTTAACAGATGCATATGATGTATAGGATAAAGCCGGAGGAGCTCTACATTCTCAGGTAAGAAGCTCCGAGTGTTTTAATTAACTTAAAACACATCCGACCATAATAAAAAATCCATCAGACTCAACAGCTTGGTCACACATGACTGATTATAGCACCATAGGCCTACCATGATAATTGGTCTATACTTGATCAACAATAACTCTCAATTACCAGCCTAGAATATAGTGGTCTGACAAAGCAAATAATGTAGTGTTGTGTTTTAAAACAGATGCATATGATAAACGTCTCAATTCAGGAGTAATTAATGCGGGTCGCTCTTTACAGATCCATGTGTATCATGTGTCGCAATATACGAATTTGCTTGATTGAGTATTTTGATCTCCGGAAGCAGACATGTTTGATTCGCATTCGAGTTTATTTATTTTCCCGCAACGCTGGAGTAATTTCAGATTTGCACACGCATTATGTCTTTACTCAAGGGGTGGCCCAATGGGACATTTGAGCTTAATTGATGGAGAGATTTATCAGCAACATACACTTGCCAATACGTACTGATATGTATAGTCAAACAGCTGTAACTTCTCACTTGTAAAGTAAGCAGCTACTGCTGTGTGGCTTGCTTTGTAGTATTCCATCAATCACCACGATACTAAACATGCATGCATAATTGATGCTACCTGCTGCATTTATCGATATCAATAGTGTAATCATGAAAGTCAAAGCTGCTCTTGTGAAATTATAACTTTCACCATGGCTAACACGCTTGATATAATAACCACAATATCGTATTTAACCCTGAAGGCGCCACGCTATCTTATTGTTCACCCACTTGTGTCTCGCGACCCATTCAAGTGGGTGAAAATTACTCCTATTTATTGTGAATTATTACTACGATCTTCTTTCAAATTACACCGCACGATGTGTGTAGGACATTTTGCGGTCGTGCCACCGATCGACAACAATCAGAATCATGCCAGCTTTAAGTGAATCATCACATAAAACAAATGAATAATGTACTCCATCAACCAGCAAATATACAATGTTACTTCTCGAGATTTGACACTTATGACAATATATTTGTTATATATATGTACTTTTATACAAAAAATGACCGCTAATACTGCAGATAAATCATCCTCTATTAAAATAATGTATACCCAAATTACAAATACGTGGACATACCGTCACAACGTAGAGCTGATTAATTTGGTTTTGCCGTTTCAGATAGATATGAGAAAATGTAAACTGAATCGTCTGTTAGGGAGAGACGGGATGATTCCAACACTTGTCACGATATGATGTGGTAACCTGTGCTGAGATCAGTCCATCTCGCCTTTCCAACGATACCGCATGCATATATAATATAATAGCCAAGCAAATACGAAACAGTTGTATATCATTTATACACCGGCCCAACGTCTTCGACGTTGGGCCGGTGTATAAATGTTATACAAATGTTTTGTGTTTGCTGGGATGGGTGTTACAATGAGATGACGAAAGATTACATGATATTATTGATGGCAACCACTGCAGTGGCGGAGGTAGTGGAGGTGGTGGGTGGTTGGCCTGCAAGAGTGAATGCTGTGAGCAGACAGACACAAATCAGCAGACTGACCTGTGTGTGATGTAACACATACACACCAGGACTGTGTTGATCCAGATAAGCGGGCCAGTTATTGTCTGTTGATGCAGCACTTGTCATCTTCCTTATTAGTGATAACAATAACACTATGGCGGCCAGGCTGCCACAGGGCCGTGTTCCGGCACCGACAAGCTGGTGGCCAACCCATACAGTAAATCACACATGTTTTACATTTTTCGGGTAATTTGCAAATCATACTTCATTGCAGTAAATCACTCAAAAAATTATTGTTACATTTTTCAACAAAATTACAATTCAAAACATTGATTGCTTGACCTTTATTTCTTTTACATCAATGCAAATCAATCATATGATACCTCAGGCTGATATCCACCCCCATATGCAGTCACTCATACGTCTGATATTTTTGTAGATTTTTGCGAAAAATTGTCAGGCCTACGTTAATATATTGGTTGTTAGTCATCCAGTAAACAAGATATGTTGAAACAAATGTGGCTTACTGTTGGGCCAACGTCGAAGACGGTGGTCCATCAATAAACTAGCATTGGTTCAGCGTTTCGTGCTTGCTGGGAATAGATGGCATCTTGATGTGAATCAAGCAAAATTATTCATACCTTATGTCCATAACCAACATTGAATCTGTGATTGTAATAATCACATGCTAACGTCTGTATTCTACAATGATGATGTTTTTGTCTAAAGAGTATTACTCAAGTGGTTATTCTTTATATCATGTAAATCGTTATATTTGTGCTTCATATGAAGTAAATTAGATCATACCTCATCTTGAATATCAACATTCTAGCTGTAATTGCCACAACAGCTGCAAACCACATGTCTTCTACAATCTTATTTCAAGTTTCGTTGCTATTTGTTTCTAAATAATATTATTCAAGGAGCTGTAGTTTATATGTGTGACAATGCCCCTATTGTCTGCTAACGTGTGATTGTACAGGCTCTGCAGTCATTCCTCAAAGCAGATGCATCACGCTTAGCATAGCAGCAGACATAACTGCAATTGCTACCTGCTGGATGATAATAATATGTCTGATTGCTGCTCCAGTATTGCAGTCCTGCAGGGCGAACTCTAACCAGCCGCTGTCATTGCCAAAATACCATATAAGGTGGATGAGTGGGTAATTAGCTGGTCTATTTATTCCGTGTGATTGATGTGAACGGGAGCAGGATGAGCAGAGGGACGTAAACAATGCATGATGATCACACTCTGTCCAGGTTGAGCTGCTGACGATTATTCAAACCCTGATTGTCACCGCTGCTGCAGACAGTCGATGGCAAGACGGCACAGAAGACAGGCTGTGTCTGCCTGCACACCAGCCGCACCACTGCCCAACAACCACATGACAATAAACCAATGTTGTGTTAATGTTGGTCCGACGTCGAAGACGGCGGGCCAACATTTAAACAACGTTGGCTCAACGCATCGTGTTTGCTATGCTGCTGTGCTTTTTGTAGTAGATGCTAACTATTATCCAAGTAACAAAAGACAAGAGTTGGCCCATAATTAAGACCATGGACACAACCAGAAAACACGAGATGTTAAACCAATGCTGGGTCGATGCTGAGCGAGCATCGTAGACGATGGAGCGGTACTGAGCCAACATTCGGTCGATATATCGTTTTTCATTGTTATCCAAGTGACAACAAATGTCAGCGCTGGCCCATAACTGAGATTATGTCCGCAATGGTGGGCGAACACTGGCAAATTCTACGAAGTTGACCAACACTCTCTAGGAAATTAACACACAAGGCCCAATATTGGGCCATGGTCTGACACACTGATCTAGAGTTCTACGCTGACTACAGTTACTGTAGTCGTATGTTGGGAGGCAGGCCAGCGGGATTTCCAGCACGTAGCAGCTAATTCTACCTGGCGTGTCGATTCTCCAGGGTGCACAGCCTCCACAAAGATCACAGTGACCACAACACACACTGGGCAATAATTCATGAACTTCCAAATCTAACACACTATAATATATTTAATACTTGTACATATATATTTTATCATATTATGCCCTGTATACTATAATGTATTGTTCATTTTCAATGACGCATATGTCTACACAGATTTCAGGTCATCTATCTATCTATATTGGATCGTCATATCGAATACGAATCTGCTATTGTTCGCTCATTTTTTTATTCAGTCATGATACACTTTCATTTGCCTTCAGAAAAAAATACTGACAATTTACCAATAATTATTGTTACATAGGCCAAACAATGAGGGATAAAATATATATGCTCCATTATTCCAGTGACCGACATATTAACGTATCATTGCTTCAGTGTGTCATCTTTGTCAGGTTGCCGTTATCAGATTATGAATCCGTTATATTTTAAGTGTTATCGTCAAATTAAAACAATAGTATGTCCTGTTATGTGGGTATTGTTAACTGTCTTATGACACTAACTCTGGGGCCGTATTCTCGTACAAGTTACGATATATCGTAGGCTTCTGATTGGTCGAGATGGCCATCTCGACCAATCCGAAGCCTACGATATATCGTAACTTGTAGGATAATACGGGCCCTGGGTCGTATGCTATGTTGCTAGCGAGACGATACAGCAATGGATATAGGTTTATGATACAACCACTCTTGAGCATGACATCGGAAATGGTTGTTCCCATCACAGCGTTTTCTGTATATATGCAAATATCATTATTTCAATATTTACATGTGGAATGACATACAATCAGAAAAAGAGCGGCGGTTGGTGCGTGAAAGGAGCATCTGAGTGAGCTGAGATGGAGAGCAGTGCTGAATGGAATGATTCTATTTCCGTGTGCCATTTTTGTCGGTGTTCTTTATCTCCATGGACAAGAGATAACGGTGTTACATGCTGTTGATTTTGATAAATGGCAAGACTTATTGATACTGATAGTCTTTCTTGTCGTGGCAGGAGAAATAAATTTGACACATGCCGATACGAGCGAGCACAGCCAATGGGATCCATATGAGATCATATCATGTAAAGCCTTATCATACGTAGAGGAAAAAAGGACAAATCTCTCCCCATTCAGTGTAAAAATATGGGCAGTCGATTTAAATCCTTTTCAACCATGCTAAAGAATATCATCTCGTACAAACACGTAAAATTTGTTAAATAAAATGTTTCTTCAACTTATTCTTCATTCCTTTAAAAAAAACTGAATCTCAAACATCAAAGTGTCTGATCCTTTCATTTGCTATTCATCCACTATGGTTTGCTAAGGCGAAATGAAAAGTCAGCAGTCGGCCCAACATTACCCCTTACAGCGCGGAGATCAACTTTAGACGTCAGAATCTGACGTCTGAAGTTGACCTCGCAATGTAAAAATGAATCGGAAAGAGATAACTAGGACATTTATGCTAATTTCTCTATGGGTTTTAGAACATTTATTCAGCACTTTAAGGGTGAATCCAGCAACGGGTGGTGTTGGTGGAGTGGAGACGGATGCCAAGATCTCAGGGTAATCTGGTTATCTTCAGGATAGGCAGACAGGCGGTTAGCTGGCGAGCGCGCCTCTACAGAAAGCTAGGAACCAGGACAGATCCGTGGGAAAGACGTATTTAAAGCTCTCACTAAACGTACACAATACTAAAGATAGTATTGATCTGTGGGCAATCCGCCACTGAGAGTTTACCCCTCCATATCTTTCGGCATCGTTTTTTTTTGGCGTGTCAAAAATACTCAAACACAATTCTGAGGACACGCTAAGCGCCTTAAATCTAACCGCTGTGATAATTTTCTTTGAATCTCATATTTAGCGCTGTGATAATTTTCTTTGAATCTCATATTTATCAAGTTAAATCACAGCTGAAAACAACTCAAACCAGTAAATTGTTCGGGGAATAAGATCGGGTCCCTCCTGCTTTTAGGCTGATATAAATCTATATGCAGTCTCAGGTGGACACGATGGGCCTCTACTGGGAGCTGCCTTAAAGACGGACGGAGAGAGTTTTTGCCCAAATATACTTGCTGAATGAGTGAATGAATGAATGAATGAATGAATAAATGAATGAATGAATGAATAAATGAATGAATGAATGAATGAATGAATGAATGAATGAATGAATGAATGAATGAATGAATGAATGAATGAATGAATGAATAGAAGAATGAATGATTGATTGATTGATTGATTGATTGATTGATTGATTGATTGATTGATTGATTGATTGATTGATTGATTGATTGATTGTATGAATGAATGAATGAATGAATAAATGAATGAATGAATGAATGAATGAATAAATGAATGAATGAATGAATGAATAAATAAATGAATGAATGAATAGAAGAATGAATGAATGAATGAATGAATGAATGAATGAATGAATGAATGAATGAATAGAAGAATGAATGAATGAATGAATGAATGAATGAATGAATGAATAAATGAATGAATGAATGAATGAATGAATAGAAGAGTGAATGAATGAATGAATGAATGAATGAATGAATGAATGAATGAATGAATATATGAATGAATGAATGAATGAATGAATGAATGAATGAATGAATGAATGAATGAATGAATGAATGAATGAATGAATGAATGAATGAATGAGTGAATGAATGAATGAATGAATGAATGAATGAATGAATGAATGAATGAATGAATGAATGAATGAGTAGAGGCTGATGAAGCCATATACTCGACCATACAACAATGCTCACAACGTCACAGGGACGACAGACTCTGTCCCCAAGTAAACAAGTCATTGAAGCTATGTTGCTTGAAAGTTGGTCTACGACGTCGGCCCAACATTAAACCAACATCAGGTCAACATCAATTGTTTTCTTTGTCGAGCATCTCCGCCACCTTCCGTCCCAGCTGAGGTATATATAGTCAGCGTCCTCTTACGATTCTACCTCACATTTCCTTCAAAGTAAAAATACAAATCATGAATCATACTTTACGTAAATTTAGGTGAGCGTCTGCGACAATAATATTGGAAATAGCACAACCAGAAACCCATTGTGAGTTCACGGAATATATACATTAACATGAATGAACTTTTTTGTCAACTCATCAAGATACCGAAAAAAACGCGTGTTTTAAAAGAAAACAAAAATAACCACCACTAATTTAAATACATTCATCGACATTTCTTATTTCCAAATTGAAATTAAACGAGCCCATCAACCCATTAGAGTTGAGAGTGTATGAATAATATTGTGCAATTATGTCTGAGCTAATATTTGATTGCGAAAGCATATTATCATTTTTCTTTTTTTCTTTGAAATGTTTTTGATTCAAACAATCACATTTAATGTGGGATATTAGCTCGTTCACAAAATAATTAATATGATTTATGCGTCATTAAATCAGATCAATTACAGGGATTTTCTGCGCCATTTCACCCACAGAATATGTTTTATCCAGGCTGTTGATCTTCCCTTGCAATCCACCGATAAGGTCATGCGAAACACGCATCGATGTTGGACCCAAGGTGGGTCGTTGTCTATTGCGTCGACCCAACTTTGACCGAAACTCGGGCTGAGAACAGCCCCAGAGAAATCGTTGAGCTGTGTAATCAGAATTCAGTCTTCGCCAGGAAGTAGATGAGTCGATGGCAGACGATGGCAAAGAACAACAGAAAAGGGGATGGACTACAAAAGCCAGTGATGTGGCAGCTGGCAAAGGAAGCATTCGTCTGGACATAACGTGACCGGTCACCGGCAACTGATGGGAAAAGTGACGGGACGCCCACTCTGCTCTTTAATGCCATAACGCTGTAACTTTAAGCAGTTAGTTACTTTTGTCTGTTAGCTCTCCACAAAACATGGTAGGACCAACATATCTGCTGAAAAACGAAAGTACAGTAACTGCTTAACCGCGAGATTATTTAATTGGTATTTTCACCCACTTGAAGTTGTGTCTCGCTGACGCGATCCACAACTTCAAGTGGGTGATAATTATTCAGATTTGACAAAATGAATGTGAACGATTTTGAAATCTTCTCCGTTGAAGTCACGTTTTTTTTTATTTAACATGTTCAAAAGCTGGTATTTAATATGCTAATAAAAGACGAAAAGAACATAATCGTGACCGGAGGTTGAAATGTGAGCCACAAATCGTGGTACATCATTCTGCTTCGCAAACACAAATACAGTAACTGCTTTACTTGAAAAGTAAACAGTTATACTGTATGTTGGCCTAGCACAAATGTTGGTATATTTCTGCTGACACTCTGCTCTGCGAAATCAAAATGGCAGTGACTGACTTCGTACTAGTTGTGGTAGCAATATTGAACAAACTGCAGACACAATGTTGTTAGGGTTGGTGTCTCGCTTCAGGATTTTGATGCAATTCGCAGGTGTGACAGACAAGGTTGAGACGTAAAGGTGTCAACAAAGCACCGCGGCCACATGTGACATCCTATGTCTATTTTCATGGTATTAAGTATAGGATAGAGCCCGAGGAGCTCTCCATTCTTTGCTGTGAAAAAGGACCGAGGCCAAATACCGAGGCCTTTTTTACAGCACTTTTTTTCTGACTTAAAACACACCTGACCATAATGAGGTTCCATAATAATCAACAGCTCATCACGACGTCACACCTCACTGATTATAGCACCATAGGCCTACCATAATAATTGGTCTGTAGGCCTACTTGATCAACAATTACTCTCCTCCAGTGGTCAGACAAAGAAAATAATGTAGTGGTGTGTTTTAACAATGGTTTAAATACACAAACTGCACACAGTCGTGTTCAGTGTGAGACGTATATATCGCGATATGATTAGTTATCAAAGGGACTAATTGTTTTGATTATATATCTGTATATCTATATAGTTAAAATTACACTTGTTCATGTATTTTTTCATGTGTTGCTATATTATGCTGTTCAAACACCATATTCAGTTATACAATAATTTTCACGGCCGCCTATTCACACGTCAAAGAGAGTAATATTTGAGGTCCGTTTATCGTCTAAGCCTGACATGACAATGAGGATAAAGATATAGCCTGTAACTAGATGGTCGTCACCTGACAAAGGTCGACCAGATGGATTGTGTTGTCTGTTGACCTTGGTGGCAATGTAATATTGTGGGGTTTGCCTGGGGCGTCCACTGTTTGATGTCACAGACAATCTTGTTGGGATTCTTTGGGAGCGATATCAGGAGCGATGAAGCCAGTCAATATTAGAGAGCGTCTGCCAATGTGTCCAACATATAACTCGACAGGGGCGTCTATCACTGTGTTCATCTTATAGGAGCGGATACAGAGGGTCTCTAATTATATGCTGGACGGCAATCATTTGTTTGTGGATAATGATGACTAGCTTTTAAGCAAACATGATAATTCTGTACTGTCATCTTCATTTTTTTTCTATTTCAGGCCTTGTCCTGTTGCGACCGCATACATATGAAGAATTACAAATGTATAATGGCCGTAGTCCCATAACATAGGTATTCAAATGAAGTTGAAAGAGCTAACTAAGACATTTATGATGATTTCAAATTAAGAAAAAAACTTTTTTCTCCATGTTTTCAACATCGATCGCCATTTGCATAAAAAGTCAGTGCTATATGGGATGATACCAATACACGTCTCATCATAAAAAGCTCTGCATGGAGTGTGAGAAATACCGTAATGGACAGAACAGATAACCAGAAGAGCGGTACTAAGCAACACCAAGTACCACATGGGCAATGATAAACGCCGTGTTGGGCGACAGCAAGCCAGACACTAATCATAAACTCGACAACAAGTACCACATACCCAACAAACACCAAACATTTGTATAACATTTATACAATGTTGGACCAACGTCGAAGACGTTGGGGCGACGTTGTCTACATGTTATACAAATATTTTGCTGGGTATGCAATGATAAGCGCCGTGTTGGTCGACAGCAAGCCAGGCACTAATCATAAACTGCACACAGATCATAATGAAGATATCACCAAAAGCGCTGTGCGACCACAGAAGCGGCGAGAGGGTAATGTTTGTGTGGACCGTGTCAGCATCTCTGCCAGCAGTAGAACTAACAATATTATGTTTTACATGACAGGACGTAGGTCAATGCATTTATAGAACGAGCGCTGAGTAAACAGCTTAGATGTGTTATGGCGTTCTCTGAAGGTTATACCCTCATAAGGCTGAATTACTTTGTACAAACCATGGAGACCAAAGGGTTTTTCAATCTGAAATGTCTTAGTTAGCTCTTTTTGATTCATTTGAATATCTATGTCATGGGTCTACAACCTTTTATAAATATTGTTACTCTTACAGTGCGTGGATCGACTTAAGTGCAGAACCTGACGTCTAAAGACGTCAGATTCTGACGACTAAGTCGCTGTAAAGGTTAATGGCCAAGGCAGGGGCAGGGGCAATCCCTCTACAAATATTATATAAATGATCTTAACTTTTTTTTCAAATTGCAATTCAAAAAGTTAAGATCAATGTTTCTAATTAAAATGAGTGAAAATCAGGATAATATCTAATCTAAGATGCTTAGACGGCCACAGTCTGTTGGCTTATTATTGGACAACCCCGATAGACGGCGGCCCAGCCTTGATCCAAAACATGGACAGAGATTTGTGTTCAGTAGGAGTGACACGCTAACAATGCGAATCATGTATCGAGCAGTTGGTCGAACGTCGGACCAGCGTCCTTCGATGTAAATCAGACGTGCATGCAGTCAGCGTCTTCTGAATGCCATCCAGAAGACAGCTAGCCATACAGACATGTATGCCTGCCTTCTCTACTGTGCAAGCGGGGACCCTATGTTAGTGGTTAGGGGTTCGTTTCCCGGTCCCGGTGGTTTAAAAGAAATGTTTCTTCCCCATCCACTCGTAAAACTCAATATTGTGGGGAGCCTCAGTGTCATCTCATTCATCTCACCATCCTCAGGAGATTCTCCTGGCCCAGCTTAGCCTGTATGTGAACAAAAGTGGCCTAAAGCCCGATTCATTTCATTTTATTTGCAGGGATTGCCAGCCAGAAAATAGCAAGCAGTACAGACTTGTGGGCCTTCTCCCCTGCGCATGACTGGTCATCGCGGTCACTTGATGGTAGCAATCCCAGCAAACACAAAACATTTGTATAACATTTATACAACGTCGGCCCAACGTATTCGACGTTGGTTTAACATTGCAAAATTGTTATACAAATGTTTTGTGTTTACTGGGATAGCAGCCCTCTGCCTGGTCAGAGCAGGTGAGTAATTTGATTTGGACGGCATGTGTGTGACGTATGGGGATAGGTCCGTGAACGGGACATCGTCAGACTATGCGGGATTCAGATCGTTCTCGGCCTCTCCGCTGCCTACGCAATGCCCTGCGTGGTCTAGGCCATGTCCGCCTGTATAATGTGTGAGTGCCTCGTCAACAACAGGCGATGACATGGCGTGCAGGACTCAGTGTAAAAAATTGAATGATTGAACGAAGAAAGGAACGAACGAGCCTGCGAATGAATGAACGAATGAACGAACGAACAAACGAGTCAACTGGCGGATGGACGGACGGACGAACGAATGAGCGAGCGAACGAGCGTGAATGAATGAATGTATGTTTGAATAAATGAATGAATGAATGAATGAATGAATGAATGAATGAATGAATGAATGAATGAATGAATGAATGAATGAATGAATGAATGAATGAATGAATGAATGAATGAATGAATAATTGAATGAATGAATGAATGAATGAATGAATGAATGGATGAATGAATGCCAGTGATGTGTACATACAGGCTACACTGTACCAGAAGAAACTCCTGATGATGTAGAGATGAAGCAGATGACAGATAATAAAGGGACATATACAGGATTTTTAAAATCGAGCCCTGACAGTATGAGGTCGAGCACGTTACTTCTCGGTCACGGAGACTACACACAATGCTGAATAAGTTTTTTGGACGGCAGGGAAGGTGCACTTGACACCGCATCAGCACGGAGATTTCAGCCTGTGTCCCCTGTTGGACCCCGTCAGACGTGTGATCCAGACAGAGGATTGAATCCCATCCGCTGATTGCACATTTTCTGCACCCAACAAATCACATCTAGTTAATGTATGCCACAGGTCAACTGACCCGGTGCTGTCCCGAGGTAGCGGAGACGATATCAGGGGATCAGCATATCAAGTGAAATAATGGGATATTTTGTGAACCAGAGGGCCTATACAATTACTGTCATATAAGGTTATACATGCATATAATCTATTTTTGGAGACCTAATGGTAATCGTCCTGATTTTGAAAGTGATTGTTTAAAAGACGACTAATGGATTATACTTCCATTCATTATTCGAAACAATAATAATTATATATGTATCTGCACAAAATGTGAAAGACTTTAAAATGAGATCGAAACATAATCAGACAAAATCTTAATAACTTTCATTCATATGAAATTGGAAATTGAGGACGTATTTTTCAGTTTAACCCTTTCAAGCATGAATTCGTCTTATTCGATTTGGTGTGTTCAGCGCTTTTGCCAAGTGTCACTTTTGACAAATTAGCTGATTACTCACATGGTGGGTCTGACATTATGTAATGTGAGACACGCGATGTGACTGGTCAAACACGTCCAGCGGCTGATAGATGGCTGACCACAGCTGACCGCAGACAGGACGTTCATTAGTCTCATTATTATGTGGAGGATACAGCATCCAGACAGACGACGGATCAGGTCCCGGGAACGTAGGCGTCCTCGATAACAGCCCGGAAGACACAAGACGTCGAATCAATGTTGGTTTAGCGTTGGTCCACCGTCTACGACGCTGGACCAACGCTAAAACAACATTGATTCATCGTCTTGTGTCTGCTGGGAGGTGCCCCGTCACATCTACTGTAGCTGCCAGTTGACAGCGTCGTTGGATTTCCCTTTCCTGTTCTCAAGTTACATTCACATTATTCACCTGCAGCTGCACTACCAGCAAACACATTACCCAGCAAACACAAGACGTTGGGCCAGCGTCGTGAATGTGGCCCAACATTGAACCAACATTGGTTCAATGTCCTGAGAAAGTCCGTTGTGTTGCTTTAACCCTTGAATGTTACCTATGGTTCTCTGCTCTATAAAGAACCCTTGGAGTCATTCGATATAAGAGTAGTGCATAGTCCCGGCTTCTTGCTTCCTTCTGTCGCGATATTGCCAGGATTGTGCAGAAAGCGACGTAAAACAATATCCACTCACTCACTCGCTGCTTTTAACCCCCAAACCACTGAGCACGACTCTAGTCGTTTTATTTTGTTATTATTTTATCAGTAGGCTAAACCGTAACTATTGGGAATTAAATGTGTGCTTAGACACCAAGCTTTGTCATGTTCCCAATTAAACACATAATTATTAGTAATTTTCACCCACTTGAAGTTGTAGCTCACGGTAGCGATACAAAACTCCAAGTGGGTGAAAAAATAAATTATTTCATTTAGTGATTTAACTCTTACAGCGCGGGGATCAACTTTAGTCGTCAGAATCTGACGTCTGTAGACGTCAGATTCTGACGACTAAAGTCGATCCCCGCATTGTAAGAATCAACATATTTCTAATGGCCCTAGACCCATAACATAGGTATTAAAATGAATCAGAAATAGCTTACTCAGACATTTATGATGTTTTGAAATTGAAAAAAACCTTTGGTTGCGATGTTTTTTACAAATTAATTCAGCGCTTTAATGGTTAAGGTTGATATTGGGCCCGGTCCGTAGACGGGGCACCGACATTAAGCAAGCATTGGTTCAATAGTTGCTATGATCTAAACTCTTGTCCTTCTAGGTCTGTATATTTTGCCTACCCGTTTTCAAGCAAGTTTTAAACCAAATAAAATACTTCACTACCCTTAAGTAGCTGAAAAATGTTTGTATAAAACATGGACACCAAAGAGTTTTCTACAATTTGAAATCATCATAAATGTCTTACTTAGCTCTTTCCGCTTCATTTCAATACCTATGTTATGGGTCTGCGGCCATTATAAATCTTTTACGATTTTACTCTTACTTTCAGAGCGCGATTGACTTCAGACGTCAGAATCTGGCGTCTATAGACGTCAGATTCTGACGACTAAAGTAAATCCCTACACTGAAATGGTTAGTTTGACAATTTATCTAATTCCCAGCTGGACAAATCATTTAAATTGGGAGATGTTGAGTTTTCATAAATATAAATATTTTCACTCATTTGAAGCTCATAATAATTGTGGCAGCTTCAAAATGAATGCCTAATACTAACAATAATTTGGAGTGATAGACATATTTGTAAAATGGTTCTTCAGTTGAATTTATCTATTATAGCAGGACAACCCAGTAAACGCTGAGTATTTTATAGCATTTGTACAATGTTGGGCCAACGTCGAAGACGTTGCGTCGACATTGTATAAATGTTATACAAATGCTTTGTGTGAGCAGCACAAGGGTTAAACTTGCTTCCGGATATTTGAGAAACCCCTCTTCAATCTCCACCAGCACCTGTGCTCTTGTCATGCCTAGCAAATCAGCGAGTTTGACGCAATGGTTTGCACAACCAAAGCTGGATGCTGTATGTGTTGGGCGCGGGGCAGCTGATAGACGTAATTTTCAACCAATTTAAATTGTTAAATTGTACACACACTCTTGTCTAGTGATGCGGCGTTTACTCTGAAAATTGCGTTTGAGCAAATAGGCCAATTTTAAAGTTAGAATATTTGACATGTAATGAAATTCTATGACGATAGGTTTATAGAGGGCGACATTTTTACTCTACATGTTAAAGATACTAACTTTAAAATATACGATAGTTTGCATTACAAATGCAGTGTAGTCGCTGCATCACTAGAAAAAATAGCGCTTGTAAAATTGCATGGTAATTGGTTGAGAATTGACTGAGAAATCAGCGAAATGCATTCACCAAGGTTAACGTGAATCTGGGTATTGTGCGCATGGTAATATGTGATCATATCAGGGTTGATGTCGATTTCAGCAATGTGTGGATAATAGAAGCCTGAACCCGGAGTACAAAGTTCTACTCTTTCTACGCGACTTCAATATTATTGATATTAGAACAAAAGCTTGAAGCTCTGAGTCATAGATTAGTAATATATAGAAAGCTACGGCACATACAGGTGTGGCAGCCATCTTGGATTGATGCTAATTATAAAAAATATTCGCATTACTCAAATTAGGACTGATTATATAAACCTGATCCTGATTGGAAAATGTTTGCGCAACTTAATATCAACATAATTATAAGACCTATGTTGTATAATATGCAGACATGTAAAAGGAAAACAACATAGCCACAACAAAATCACTACAAGCCGATTCTGAGCAGAAAAGTAATTTTGTACAAGGCACAAATATTTAATAAAATAAAATAAAATAAAATAACTAAATAGAGCTTCGAAATTGGTTTTTAGTATGTTTGACTGATGTCAATGTATAATTGCCAGATGGGGAGTTGGGGGTTGGAGGGGGCCACGAAATATGTACATTTCGGGGATGCGGGCAGCGATTTTATATGAAGGTTTTTGACAAAATCTTCTCAGCCTCTCAGCCTTCTCCCTTATACCTAGAAATTACTATGGCTGCAGATGGCAGTCCACTGCCAGAAAGGCCAGCACAGATTGCTTTTTACAATAAGTCAAACACAGCACCACACGTAGCAGTCAATTCAATACATAAAATACTGACGCAATGCTGGCTTAATGACAAACCAACATCTTCAACGTTAGCTCATCATCAGGCCAGCCCAGGCTCAAAATATATCTGTACTCAAATTCGTTGAGAAACTGCCGACAAAGCAATCCTGCCAGCATCCCCGGGGATTCTATGAATGGAGCACGACCGGCAATTCCATTTGGAAAAGATATGGCTGTAAATAATTATTATAATGGCGTCTGCTGAAGACGACTGTGCCAAGATGAATAGGGTAAAACTGAAACGACCCCAGGTGACGCTATCTGAAAGGCAAAGTGTGGGCGTATATAATCTGGACCAAGATTATAGGCCCATAGCTATTCCGTTATAACAACATGTGGATGAAAACAGAGTTGAATACGAGAGCGGTTGTTAAGATTCTTGACTACCGCTCTAATTCATATTCTTTTGATACAATCATATTGTGTGGAATATTTGGTGATACTTCTAATAATAAATGTCTGTAACATAAAAACTTTGTAAGCAAAAAATTCCTAGTCGAAAATAAAAAATTATCCATCAAATAGCTAATATGTGACATACCTGAAAAATTGACGTCAATTTTGAAATTGTTATTTTTAAATACAAAACATCCAAAGAAAACACATTTTAATTTACAGTAATAATTTATCAATTAGCGCTGAGCAATTTTGAAAGAGTTGAATGCGTCAAAGTTTTTTTATTTCATTGAGAAATGAGTAGTCAGTTGAAAGTAATATGTTCTGAGCCGACACCCACCTTCAAGGAATGGATGAAGTGGATAATTACACATTATGTTCCTACGTAAAACAAGTCAATTAAATAATATATATTACGTTGGGGTGTGATAAAAATAAGAAAATTATAAAAAATGTTTAAGCTCCCACAAAGACAAACAATGTAATTACAAAACAATTTTCTTATTTTCTTTGTCCGACCACGACATTCTAAGCCGGAAATGGAGAGTTATTGTGCATCAAGTACAGATCAATTATAATCAGATATTGGTAGGCCTATACTACTATAATCAGTCAGACGCGACCGAACTGTTGATTATGAGGGATTTTCATTATGGTCGCATGTGTTTTAAGTCAGTTAAAACCCTCGGAGCTCCACATTCATAGCTTTGAAAAAGGCCTCTGCCTCCGGCCTCGGCCCTTTTCTAAGCTAAGAATGTAGAGTTCCTCGGGCTTTATCCTATACATAATGCCCACGTATTTCACTCTTCACTCGCTAAGTTATTTCATAGATTTTTTCATCTAATTAGGACCAAACAGTTAAAATTCCTACTGATTGGACATCAATTTACCTCACAAACAACTGAAAACGAGTGGAGTCAGAATTCGCGCTTAAAGGGTTAATTGTGACCGCGTGCCGAGCTACAGTTTGTTATGTCTGCAGGTAGAAGGTAGTTCTAAAGTCAAGCTGCGTCGTCGCCGTGAAGCTGTTTCATTGAGGTGGTATATGCCACCATATAATTTTTTCTTATCTTAATGAATAAATTTGTCAACTTAAAATTAACATAAACGTTCCTTACTTTACATTAACATATCACCAGATATCTAATTATAAATGTAGTATTTAGAGCATTATCATGATTATGCCTAGCAAAAACAGAAGTACTATAAAAGTACTGTAAAAAACAGTATTATGCACCATGATAAGCCATTTCTGATATTTCACCTGACCCTTCAACCCTTTAACCGCCAAATTATTCAATCTGAATTTTCACCCACTTGAAGTTGTGTCTCGCTGACGCGATCCACAACTTCAAGTGAGTGAAAACTATTCAGATTTCACAAGATGGAGGTTAACTGTTTTCGAATATTCCCGATTGATGTCACATTTTATCTTTAACATTTTTAAAAGGTGGTACTTAATGTGATAATAAAAAATGAAAACCCGACTATATGCGGCACCGGCGGTGAAAGGGTTAAGCCGTCAAATTATTCAATGCAAATTTTCACCCACTTGAAGTTGTGTCTCGCTGACGCGATTCACAACTTCAAGTGAGTGAAAATTATTCAGATTCGACAAAATGGCATGTAGGACACGGGTTAAGAATTCAAATCTAGGAATCTATGGTAGATCTTCTGTCGACTACATACAATAGGCAAACCCTTCACCAATGCTGGTTTACGTTGGCTAGCAGTCTGCGACGTTGACCAACACGGTGCATTTTAATCAGTGGAACGCTGTGGCGTCTCAGTAAATCAGTCCGATCTTAGACATATTAGAGGAGATTTTGTCTTAGACGGCGCCATTAGCGACCACAAATACGGCTCCTTTCTGGGGTATGTCTGATCATAACGACCAGATCTACAGTCTGTTTCACCAGATCCTGTGAGTAGCCTTTTTTCCAATTTGCTCGATCGCTGTTTAAAATGTTTTAACAACATTTTCCTTCCCCCAACATTCCCCCCCAACATTCCTGAAAATTTGGTGGATTTTTGTTTTGTATTATCGAAGTTAGACGATTTGGCATGTAATATATTTTCAAAATTGCAGCTCTCTTTACCATCATTACCGTGAAACAAGACTTCTATTACATGCCAAATGGTCTAACTTACAAAATACACAAAAAAATAAAACAAATTTTCAGCGATGTTAGGGGAAGATGAAAACATTTTAAACATCGCCCGAGCAAATTGAAAAAAGGCTACTCCCACGAGCTGGTGAAACAGACGGTAGGTACATGTGGTCCTCTCCAGCAGCTCGGGACATTATAATTATAGCCCATCTTGTTCATATTATACAATATTGCACCAACTTTCAGTCAATATATATTGCAGGCTGTGACATATAGTGACACGCCAATTCTGGTTTAATATTAGACCAGTATCGGATACGGTGGGCAACATTTGTTCGTTACCTCGCGTCTGCTGGGAGGTCCTAATGGACAATGATTACTGATGATAGAACCCCTGGCAATATGGGGTGACCAAGACTCTCACGGGGTATCAACCGATATATCATGGCCGACCAGATGGACAGCATGATATGAAAAGTGAGCTTACTCAAAAGTAATTCTCCCGACCAACTCAGAGTCACTCGCCGACAAGTCACTGTGTACGAGTGATATAGAAAAGGGTGAAAGAGCACCGAAGGTTTTGACACCGACTTCAATCCGTATGTGGCGCCAACAGATTGGATTTTGTAGAGGTGCACCCCTCGAAAGGCAACAATCCGGAGCACTGTTTGAATTGCCCGACATTCGAACACATTTGATCGTTATTGATATTTCGGTGACATGTGAATGGATCCTATTGATAAGGTCTGTGTGACGTCTCCAACATGTAACATGTGTAAGAGAATGATAGTAAGTGAAAGTCTTCGTGTTTTACGCAGTCGCACTAGTGACATATGCCTAATCGCCGGCACAATTTTGGATAAAATGGATTTATAGTTCCCCCCAGCGGGGAATGGAGACTCGAAAAAATAATTGATCGCTAACTGTGGGATTGGTCACTTTCAACCTAAATCACAGTCTTAACCCTCTGAGGCCTGAATTTACCACTGTCATGTCCATCCACTACAAGCCGCGAATTGCTGTCGCAATTCTCGACTTGCAGTGAATGAAGAAGATTTAATGTGGTTTAAAAATTAAAGAAAATTACCATGGTCTGGTAAACCAGTTTCATGGAAATTTTCGTTCTAAAATCCTTAGTTGTTGGAAAATTAAGTCTGTTTTCAGGGATATGAAATGAAGCTTTAATGTATCGTGAGGCCTTAAAAGGTTGAGAGTGTTCGGATCTGTCTTTTTATCCACTCGCAACACACACCCTCTGTCCCTTGTCCGTCAAATTCAATTTTTGCGAAAACAGATTGTGTTTACACACCTGCATGCCCACCTGTATCCGCACCCATTCTCTTCTCCACACAGAACTGGGCATAAAAAGATGAGGGAGGATCTAGGGATTTTTGTCTGGGCACGGACAAGAAAAAGAATGGCATGTCTGAAAGCAAATAACGGATACGAGACTACGACGAGTACAGGTGCTGGAGCGGGCAGGAGAAAATGATAGGTGTGAACGCACTTTCAGATTGTCATTCACGTGGCACACGTTCAAAATTGAACAATGATCGCCGCCTCAATCAGTCACCGCTAATACAGAGATGGAAATACATTATAATATATGCAAAGAAATGTTTGTTTAGCCTACAGCCGCCGGTCCCGATTATATATTTTTTACATTTTTTTATTAGCACATTACATAGTGTTTAAACATGTTAAAGATACAACGTTACATAAATCAGCAAGTTTTGAAAATAGTTGACCTCCATTTTTTCAAATCTGAATATTTTTCATTTTCTTGAACTGTGGATCGCGAGACACAACTCCAAGTGAGTTAACATTTCAATTAAATAATTTGGCGATTAAAGTGTAAATGAGGTATTTGAAAATGTATCAAATAAAATGTTGTCCGTGTGTGTACAAAATAAACAACGTTTGTAATTTCTCACACAATCATATAAATATCAAAGCAGAATTCAAATCGATTGTTATGGAATGAACTATCCGCTGATGCCGATATCCGTCTACATCTCATAAACAAAACAACCGCCAAGAGTCTTATAGTGAAGAGTGTCAGATTTTTTAAATATTGCATTGCTCATGATCAGAAGATGCTGAGAGTGAAAAACAGATTCTGATGTATTTTTATCAACCTGATTATACAATGTTATGGAACAACAGCGATGTACGCTATGTCGTATTGTCACCACACCAAAATGACAACGGTGACCGACTGTAGACGTCAAAATGTGACATCTGTAGACGTCCTACTCTTACGTCTAAAGTCGATCCCCGCACTAAAAGAGTAAACTATTCACAGTGGCCGTAGAACCATACCATAGGTATTCAAATGAAGCGGAAAGAGCTAACTAAGTCATTTATGACGATTTTAAATTGAAAAAAAACATTTATTCTCTTGGTTTATATAAAAATGTGTCAGCGCTTTGGGGTTTAAAATCGTAACTGCGGAAAACACATCATGGCAATTTCGATTATTTTTATGTTATATTTGGTGTATATTTTCAACATAACCTGTAATGTTACACATCACAATGTCATAATTATGCCGCTTAATTTTATTTTAATAATATTACGTAGCATACCATGTATAATTTCAAAATAACCTATGATTTTACAAATATTTGTGACAAATAACTTGAGTAATAAATGATATTTGATAGTGCCAATAAGATGTGCTCTAAGTCTGTAAATGTATGTCTCTCGTGACCACAAATGTATGCGGCCACATCTTACACAGCATAGCATTCGATCAAAAATTATTTAAAATATTAATTTATTCATGACTAAAAAACTAGTCCGCTAGATTAGCATTTCTATTCACCATCTAAAAAGCTGAAGTGCCGCAGTGGGTCTACTTTCAATAGAAGTAAAATTTAGAATGCGGATGAGGCATGCAGATTAATGTTATTAATGATGCTGCTGCTGCTGCTGCTGCTGCTGCTGCTGCTGCTGCTGTTGCTGCTGCTGCTGCTGCTGCTGCTGCTGCTGTTGCTGCTGCTGCTGCTGCTGCTGCTACTTCTGTCACTTTGACAGAAGGGATCCCCTGTAGCCTCATTGCGTCATTATTTACAACAAAAGCCAACCAACACGATAAGACTTTGACCTAATGTTCATTTAATGTTGTCCATTGTCTGTAAAACTGGCCCAACATTAAAACAACATTGTGACAACTTCGTGTTTCCTTGGACGTCACTGGGACTGGTCCATCTTCGGTTTGCAACAGGTAAGATCCATGGCCCAGAAGTGGGGCCCAATGAAACATGATCAAGAAGTTGACCAATGTTGATTCAACTTTCAGTGTGGTACGTCAGAATCTGACGTCTGTAGACGTCAGATTCTGACGTCTAAAGTCGATTCCCGCACTGTAAGAGTAAACTGTTTCTACTGGCCGTAGACCCATAACATAGATATGAAAGAGCTATCTAAGAAAGTTATGATGACTTCAAAATGATGATCACTTCAAAAACCCGTTGGTCTCTTGGTTTATTTAAAAATATTTCAACGCTTTGAAGGTTAGCGCTGGCCCGCTGTCTGTGATGCTTGCCCAACATCAAATCAGCATTTGGGGCTGCGTCTCTCGTCTGCAGGGCAGGGACAGATCTCTCTCTGCAGTTCGTGGGTATAATGCTCAATTTGTATGCCTCAGATATTGGCGATGTGACACTGGGGCCGGGCCTGTGTATTAGTGCTGCTCCTATAACATGTGTATTAAATGTCTGGGTCAGACCGACCCCATGGACGGAATCACAGCTTCAAATAAACACGAGGCATTCACCCAATGCTGGTTTGATGTTGGGCCTACGTCGAACCCAACAATAAACCAACATTGGGTCATTGCCCCGGGTTTTCTGGGGTTTATTTTTGAGCCTGTGGTGTGCCATAACGGCGTCAAATGGGGAGGAGTGGCGAACACCTAAATCCATGGCGTAATAGCCAAGTGTCGTATCTCCAATCTAATTGGAAAGTAAGCTTTTCTGATGACACATCATCCAAATGAAGGTTTTTATCAGTGTGTAGTTTCAAGCAGCAGGAATAACCGGCGAGCATTTACATATTTGGAAAGTAACCTTTATTTGATGGTTTATATCATTTCAATGAAGGTTTTCCTTAAGTAGTTGAATTTCCTACGCTGTAGGTGTGATTTCAATAGTGTCGTATCGTCATATAGGATTGTACAGTACCATTACTTGTATAACATCGTATCTTATCGTATCAAAAGCGTCAGTCACTCAATGAATACTCCTGTATAATATGATATTGTACTGTTTGCATTCCTCAATTAGCAGAATACCACAGGAAACATGCAACGTTAAACCAATGCCGGATTAATGTTGTGCCAGCGTCGCAGACGGTGATCCAGCATTATTCCAGCATCTCTGAACGTCGTATGTTCACTGGGATCTAACAAAAACATGATTGGATGCCATGATTTTTTTCCTGTTTAGTTTGACCAGAAATAGATCTATTTCTGGTTGACCCAGGTCAAAAACGGAGGCCCAGCATTAAAGCCACACAGAACTAAGATCTAATGATTAATACCAATATTATTGTAGCCAATAATTACGTTTTAATTACGACTTAATTACGATTTAATTAGTTACATAGCCATCATTAGGAAGATTATACCGTATAAATTTTAACTTTTCATTTTCAACACATGTGCAAACTTTGCACATGTGTTTGTTTCAAATAACACACATGTATACCCAGCAAACACGAGTAGTTGAGCCAATGTTGATTTAATGCCGGGACGGCGCGGTAGACAATGGCGCAACATTAAACTGACATTGGCTGAACCTCTCATTGTAACTTTGGGTACTTGCAAGTCATCCTTTTAAACCCTCATTTTGTTATTAATTTGATGATTAATGACATTATTTTTTCCAACACGGCCACATGGATCGCAACAATTATAAAAATAGAGACTAACTAAGCTGCACATTATCTATAAGCAGCCTGGATCGATCACAGGGAGCCAATTAGTCCAATTAGGCCTACAGCCATAACCCTTAACCCTTATAGTGCGGGGATCAACTTTAGACGTCAGAATCTGAAATTTGGTAATGTTTGTTAATGTTTGGGCTCAAATTAAACAAATATGAGTAATTTTCAGCTACTTGAAGTTGTGGATCGCGGTAGCGAGACACAGCCTCAAGTGGTTGACAAATATAAATCAATTAAGCTGGATAAGGATTAATTCGCCACATATACGTTTTGATTTAAAATGTACATCTGCCAGTAATTTGTTCCCACTTTAATAAATTGTGGGTCATGGTGGCGAGACATAACTGAAAATAAAAACTGCTACTCCGTGTGCTGTTGAATTGTTCGTTTCTATCTTTCATTCATTTGAAGCTGGAATTTGTAACGCAATTCCGAGCTGCAAATGACGAAAAATATTCATATTTACGAAAAATATCCCATATTAAATTATTTTATTAGTACCATAAAGTATTTGATCAAAACATTATTTAGTGATATTTACTTTGGTTTAGACCAAAGTAAAAGCATGCTTGAAAAAAATGTACGATTGCAGCAGCACAAGTGTTAAACGGCGGTGGAAGCCCTTTAAGATGGATTGACGTCATCAGCTCTGAGAAAATGTTCTAACAATAGCTTATAGTCAATATCAAACATTTACACATACCTATTTGGGCTTCTCAATGCATCTGTGTCCTTCGCATCAGCTTAGTTTATTGTTATATGTGCGGTTTTTAGTGAGTGTTACATTATACAACACGCTGACAAAAGGTGTAAAAATGAAAACGATAACTAAAATCTAACATGTTTATATACACACAGGTCTTTGTGTTAAGCAGACACAGGTGTCATGTCCACCTTACACTATATTGTCGCTACATTTTTGAAAATACAACCAATAGAAATAGAAAATACTAGGATTCAAAAGGGGCATGGCGTCACCTATCATTTGGGGGCACCTTATCATGAACACCGGGCACCCAGTTGACCCGGGTGGTCATTTCCAACACCAACCCTCCCCAGTTAAAGGTTACAAATAGAATCAGTTATGTGTGTAAACATCGCCAGTTATTACCACTATGTACACTATGTATCAGGTATTGCGTCATAGGTGTGAGCGCGCGACATCAGTCACTGGGGTGTTTTTGACTGTCACATTGGCCTGGGTGGGTTGATTATTACGTAACAATAGTTCAAATAGGCAGATCACCTTCTGAATAGAAGAGAGGCAACCTGGCGCACATGAAGGGCAACATAGCGCTCATGAAGGGCAACATGTCGCTCTCAAAAGGCAACATGGCGCTGCGCCATGTTAGAAATAGCTAGATGAAACACTGCAGACCACAGTGGTATAACTGGCAACATTTCGTCTCATTGGATATGAAAGGGTGTATCTGCCACTTTGTAAAGTGGCAAATACACCCTTTCATATCTAAGGTTAGCGCGAGGTAACATGCACAGGTTCTTGCATGGATTCCTTATAATGTTGTCGTGTGGAGAAAGGATTTCACATAATATGGCCACAACTACGCACGATGACTTTCGATCCTGTGAATTTGTTCGCAAATATATGGCTCTGTGAACATGGCTTAAAATTGTCTTCTGCAGTTGTTGCAACAAAACTGCAAAGCCACCACCGTGGTGTAGGCCTAAAAGAGCGCCAACGTCAACGACGTTACTGATCTGTCAAACCATGGTCTGCGTTACACTTACAACGCTGATATATTTTTGAATAAACCATGGAGATTAAAGTGTGTTTTTTTCAATTTGAAATCATCATAAGTATCCCAGTTAGCTCTTCATGCTTCTTTTGAACACCCATGTCACGGGTTTACGGCCATTACAATTCTTTTAAATCTTCCATTGCGGGGACTGTCTCTAGACGTCAGATTATGACGTCCAAAGACGGTCCCCGCGCTGTAAATGTTAATTGGATCCATCTAGATTGCGGCTGGATGGCTCTGTCAAATCACATTCTGCGTGATATGTTGCATGGAGGTCGGATGGCGAACCGATCTGGATCCATGCTGGGACCTCCTCGTAGAGGGTATCAGGCCCAGGACACCCTCGCTGAGGTATCGGGTTGATGGTCTCCCTTGCCGGAGTATCGAGCCGCCGCCCGGGACTCCCGCCTGGGATATCGGGTTGCGAGCAGAGGGCGACGGCCTAATTATAATGAGAAAAGTCCTTCTCAAACCACCAGCCAGGGGATCCAATTAACCCAGAGATAGCCCCACCGCAGGTCAACTACGTGGGGTGAATTAGTCACTGAATGTGACACATACAGGGCAGTGTTACGTAGGGGATATTGTTACGGAGGGGACATTGTAACGAAGGGGACATTGTAACGGAGGGGACGCAGTGTGTATCACAGTCACCTATTCGCACAATCAAATTTTCAGTTAATCTGTTGTCACTGGACAGTCACGGGCGGCTCATAGCTCTGTCAATTGATAAATTTCGTCCGTCGCCTGCATAGTCAATCAACACGTTAAGTGCGTCGCTAATAGTACGAAATTTTCACCCACTTGCATGTACACATTTTTAGTGGTATTTGCTAAAAAACAGACATAAATCACTTTCCAAAAACGTCATCTGGTGTTTCAATTAAATTGCTAAAACCCGTAAAAGCGAATAGCACTATTGCTCTATAACAAGGAGACGCAGTACTTATGGTGTTTGTGGATATCTGAAATGGCAAAAAAATAACAACTGGATGGACCTGCCTGTAGCAGTATACCAAAATGGCGGAGGCTTGTTGTGGATCCGATCTAATATATTTCAGTGACATATGAGCAGAACTACTTCACAGTGTTTGGGTGGCGGCGGCAACATGTAAGTGGTCGTAATCGAAAGGTTTCCTGTCTTACGCTGCGTACTGGTGCAATAATTTCGGATACAAATTTAATAAACTCGATTTATAAAGTCTCAACACTTGGGTGGAGGGGTTAAATAACACTACTCCGACACACAACTCATAACTTACATAAACAACTACAAATACCACTTTGCTTTCCGGCCAGACAGCCAAATAGCATCAGTAAAAAAGCTGATGGATATTTCGGTCCCGGATGAGATGGGATACTGGTATTTCTCACACGTACATCACTGAGGTCCCTGGTGAGAGTGTGGCGTGTAATGAAATCGGCCGGTCTCATCGCCAGTCAGCTCAGTGCTAAAACACACCAACTAACTAGGGGGATTTGCCCAACGGCATCTCCTTCGTAAGCTATATGTAAGTGAGATAGAGCCAACATTGAACCGAATTTTCTTGTGATCTGGGCATCCTGTATAGGATAAAGCCCGAGGAGCTCCACATTCAAAGCTAAGAATGTAGAACTCAGAGGGTTTTAACTGACTTAAAAACACATACGACCATAATGGAAATTCCTCATAATCAACAGTTCGGTCACGCATGACTAATTATATGTCCATAGGCCTACCATGATAATTGATCTGTACTTGATGAACAATAAATCTCCATTCCCGGCTAGAATGTCGTGGTCGGACAAAGACAATAATGTAGTGGTGTGTTTTAGCGTAGATTATGTGAGTGAATGAATATAACTTTACATCGCTTTCTGCACATTGTGGCAATATCGTGACAGAAGGAAGCCACAAGTTGACTTTTACATATTTCACGCAATCATTCTCTAGGGCTACCCTGAAAAAATGAAGTGAATGGGGTCTTAGGCCACATTTGTGCACATATAGGCTAAACTTGGCCAGGGGAACCTCCTGAGGATGGTGAGCTGAATGAGTTGACACTGCCTTTCGGAGATTTTATGAGTGAGCTGGAAAGAAACATTTCTTTTGAAAATTGAATGCCAGAGATCTCCGACTTTCCATCCACTGCACCAGGGATCCCTTCAAACCTCGGGGTGACCCTGGCACTCACTCAATAGTTTCAGCTATCTCGTCGCGTGCTATGCACCAGGTGGCACATTTTGAATAAAATTCAGAGAATGAAAAAGTTGCATGATCAATCACAGGAGGTTCTCAGTTAAATTTGAGATATTATTAGTCTATATTATCAGGACATTTGGAGGGCGGGGGCCCTAGGGTATTGGTTAGCATCGGTGCCTTTCACGCTAGAGTTCGGGGTTCGTTTCCCAATCTCGGCGGTTTGAAAGAAACAAAAATGTTTCTTCCCCATCCACTCGTAAAACTCAGTATTGTGGGGAGCATCCGTGACCGAGAGGTAGCGTGCTTAGCCTCATACCTGCAGGATTTGAATTTCAAATCCTGTGTCTGGAGGGTAGTGTCTTCTCACTCATCTCACCATCCTCAGGAGGTTGTCCTGGCCCAGTTTAGCCTAAATGTGCACAAAAGTGGCTTAAAGCATGATTCATTTCATTTCATTTCATTGCTTGCCTTATGCAGTCGCACTGGTAAAGAAATCGTCGAGACAATATTTATGAAATAAATCCATCGAGTGTTCCAGGGTAGCTCCGAACGCATAAAAAACGTTATGTATGTATTCTCAGATTGATCTGGACAGTGAAGTATGTAAAACTCAACTTGCACATCCGTCACCAGGCACCGCTAGTCCACGTCACTGCAGCGTCTCCTTTATAACAAATTTAACCCCTTAACAGTTGTCCTATTTAAATTTTCAACCACTTCAAGTTGTGTCTCGTTACCGCGACCCACATCTTCAAGTGGGTGAAAAACTCATATCTGTTGAATTTGGTAGCATACGTTTGCAAATTTTCATATTTAATCACACATTTCATTCCCAATAACAGTGATTAGCATATTTGGAATAAAATTCGTTCATCGAAAAAAAGCACCTTACGTCATAATAAGGCCGTTCTCAGCTCTCGTTTGAGATATTATAATTGGGTATTTTATAAAATGAAATTTGTATTCACCTTTAGGTGGAATTGCGAAAGCAACATTTAAGTTGTGCTTCGCTACCGTGACCCGCAACTTCGAGTGAAAACTGTTTAATTACCTACAGGTGAATAAAAATGAGGGAGCAAATCGGTTCTACGAGGGTTAAAAATGGGACATCTTCATAAAATGTATTGGCGTTCAATGACCTTGTCTAATAAACTGTCACTCGATGGAATGGCCACGTAGGCAATTATTTTGCAGGCATTCATTGGATGCGCTCAGCGGAGATGACATAGTGGCAAAATCCGGATCCAGAAGAAAAAAACACTGAATCCGCACACTTATAATCAAAATCGTTGCAGACGCAAAGCTTCGTGTCAGCGTTGGGCCAACGCTTGGCCTGCGTTGCGCAGGCGTTGGGCTAGTGTTGGCCAAGCGGTTGTACAGTGTGACTCTTGAGAAATGATTCTGTGTCAGAGGCAGTAGCGTGATTCCCATAAATAAGGGTCCCACAATACGCTGGGTTTCAGCTTGGCTGATCAAATGGAACATCACAGTACTCCAGTGATCATCAGTCACTGGATTTCATTGTTCCAGAAACTGATAATTATTAGAAAAAAACTTTATATTTCCCACCAGAATAAAACACGTTCCGCCTCGTATAGTTATGATTGCAATTCTGGTCTCGGAGAGCTGAAACAAGATTTTGCAGCGTGTAAATCTAGGTACCTATTCCGAAAAAAATATCAGCATGTTATGTATTGTGTCTGGGTCTCTGCTTTTTGTCGGCTTGCTTTTGCCCCTGATTGCAATTCTGGTCTTACATTATATAAGTAAGGTTTTTTTCGGATACGACGCACAATGTCATGTTCAGACGCACTCTTGCAATCAATTGGACATGTTTTCAGAAAGTGCTAAGAAACAAAAAACTAAAGAATACCCATTACCAGATTGTGTGCAGTAATTATAGTCCTGCAGTGTGTGTGAAGACGTATTGATTTCAGTATACCACTATAGTATAGTATGTCGATTATGTAAAGGTTTTAACTCTTAAAGCGCTAATATATTTATATATAAACCATGTAGACCAAAGGGTTTTTGTCAATTTGAAATCATCATAAATGTCTTAGTTAGCTTTTTCTGCTTCATTTGTTATGTTATGGGTTTACGGCCATTATAAATGTTTACTCTTATACTAAGGGGATCGACATGAGAAATCTGAACGTCTATAGACGTCAGATTCTGACATCTAAAGTTGATCCCCGCGCTGTAAGAAAACAAATCGACCGTTTATCAAGCGATTTACGGCGCCTTTAACAACGGAACAGATAGTTTTTGTAATTATTTAAATACATATTTTTTTAGATACAACTTTTATCATCCTGCATTTAAATTCCACAGGTCTGGAATCTATTTTCAAAACTGACTAATAATATTATCAGCAGCTAATATTTTATATGACCTTAACATTTATCATGTTTATTGACATTTTTTTTACATATTGTATCGTGTAAATATTAGGGCTTTGAAAACGATGCGCATCAAAATCAGTTTGTTCGAGGCCTGATGACACGGCGACGTTACGGTGTCTAAGGAGTGCTTAGGGTTCTCACGGACCCCCACCCCTCCCCCCTTAAGTTTTACTTTCCATCTCATAATCTCCTATAGAAATCGACTGACACCTCAACCAGTGCTTATATTATTTTATTTATATAGCGAGTCTTCTTCATCCACTACAAGCCGAGAATTGCGGCAGCAATTCGCGGCTTGTAGTGGATGAAGATGAGTGCTACAAAATTAAAATCGAGCCATTTAAATAATCCCGACAAAAGATTGTTCAACTACATAGATCTAAGCACCCCTTATTTCATTTATGAATACTACACCGGAAAAAGTCAACATAGGCGCTTTATTACCATCCTAGTAACCAAGAAACGTTGAGCCAAAGTAAGTTTAATATCGGGTCAGCGTCGTAGACCGTGACCCAACATTAAACAAACATTAGGTCAATGTTTTGTGTTTTCTGGAATAATATTGTTTTCATATCACTCGCTCTATAGATCAACAATTAGGTATCAGTTTAGACAATCTTCGGACACATCGTTGCCGGGGATTATATTGGGGTCAGTCAGTGAAAATGATCTGCTCATTCGATAGGTCTGGATTTAGAAGATTCTAATCTACTCCTGCGGGCTCAGGATCTACTTCTTGTTGTCTGATATTGCATGTGTACGATGACTATACCTGCTCAAAATCTCACGACAGGCTCAAATAGTTGGAAGACATTTCATGTTCCAAAAATCAACTAAAGCTATCTAGTTTTCGCACAGAAAGTCTGTAGCGTCAAAAGTGGATTCCCGCACTCAAAGAATGAATATATTATAATATTTAATTACAGAACTATAAAACAGGTATTCAAATGAACCAGAAAGTGCTAACAAACCGATTATGACGTTTTCAAGATATATCGTCAGACGTCATGATGAATCATGAAATAGTAGGCATTTTCTTCAATTGCAAATTAAAATAAATGTTGTCATCCCCGCATTGCAACGAATTTCAATAAACTATCGTACGCTTATCTCTTGTTAATTATACAGCTAAACTTCCGATTTCCCATGCTTAAATACATATATTTAGTTGACTCTCATAAGATGCCAGAATCCAATAGTCCACTGGGTGCCCTATTATTAACTGAACCACACTCTATTCTCTTTGATTATAGCCCAGCAACCGAGAAGAAGCGGATGTCTAATTTGGTCACTCGTCACCACAACCCTCCTGATAATAATACTTTTGGTTTGGTGCCACATTCAGAAATGCCATGGATTTTCCTTTTGCAGCTTATAAGAAACTCGCACGCAGCGTTTTCACAATGCTGTGCTAAAGTCTTCGACGTTGGCAGAGCATTGTGAAAACGTTGGGTCGAGAACCCCTTCGTTGGGCTACGGGATCAATACATGACTGGGTGTAGATGGAGCATGTGGGTGCAAAGCGGACGGCTATCATAATTATTGGACAGGGCCCTTCAGGGAAATCAGCTCATGGAATGTCTACAATCTGCACTGACTTCACAAATAAACACACTCTAAAGGAAATGACGCCTTTAAATTGTTCATCTTTTTACTTGATCTAATTTACATTTCTCAAAAAAAAATGTTCAAAGTATTGAAAACTGACAGTGAATGAGGGAGTTAAGTATGAGTAGTCGGCTCTAAGCGTAAACAAGACGAGATTTATCTGTTGGATTTTCTTGGGCTGATATTATCCTTTAGCCTACATTTCGTTTAATCCTTTTTTATCTGTACTTTTTTATTCTCCACTTTTTTCCACTTCTATATATTAACTTCAGATTTGGTGAAGTACTTTTTATAAACTATCAATTTATTGTATTTATTTCTTTCTGCTTCCTCTGTATATTTTATTTGATATAGCATGGTTTTTATCACATCACACCTTCACAGATTAAAAGGGGTGTAAAGTAATTGGGAAGTATTAAAGAAGTGTATTTTTTATTATTCCTTGCGTCATTTAGTTACGTTTCCTTAAGGAAGTGCATGTGGTCTGGAGTAGATTATTATACTTGGGTCGAGATGTTTTATAACGTAATGTCCCAGATCGGCCATCTAGACCTAGCGATGACAACCCGATCTAATACACATCTAATAGTGTGGTTAGACTGGTGAAGGAGGTTGTAAAGGTTAGCACAGTGCACGATCCTGATTAGATTGGCCTGACATTACAATGTTTTCAATACTAAAAATACAATCAAAATCACGAAGTAGATTTTAAAAATCACTTCCGGCATAATTATACAGTGAAGATTTCACGTTGTGGGCACTGGATAGTAAAATAATATACCAGTATGACTACGAGCAAACGATACATTCACCAGGTGTTTGTTAAACCCTTTAACGTACAGTCTCGATTATATTCGGTTTTTCATGTTTTTCACTAGCTTTTTAAAAAAGATAAAACGCACATCAACCAGCAAGATTTCAAAATCGATGACCTCCATTTTGTCAAACCTGAATACTTTCTACCGACTTGAAGTTGTGGTGAAAATTCCAATGAAATAATTTGGTAGTTAAAGATTAAAATTATTAAACAAACAAATTGTGAACGATTCGTGTTTGGACAGTGCTCACAGGTTCTGAAATATCCAATAAACACGCGGCATTGAGCATGTCAGAGCTCAGTGTCGTGACGGCGTCTGAGACGGTAGCCAGCATTGAGCAACCATAGGGCAGATACAATAATCTCATGTTTACTATAAACTTTTGACATAGGCCCTGTGGTGAATGAATGAATGAATGAACGAATGGGTTTTTTGGCTACCTTTGTGCACATAATTATATGCTAAATTGGGCCAGGGGAACCTCCTGCCGGTGAGATGAATGAGATGACATTGCCTTAGGAACACCATAATTTTTCTCGGTCACGGGGGCTCCCTACAATTCTGAAAATAGGCCCTGTGGTAGCTGTTTCAACACGTGGCCCCCACAGGCTGAATGTCGTGTTTTTACTAGATGGTAGAGAAACCGTGACATCAGATGTGGTACAGGTGATGTTGGAACCGTGTCTGGAGTTATTCAGCTCACAGATGAAAGCGATATCACACACCCACACAATAATGACCTTAATTAATATTTATTTCGACATATTATCGTGGTAGAAATACAACAATCTCCGGTGGATGAATGGTCTATTTTGAGTTTTGATTAAAATATGTGATATCCATTTCATACCTTCATTGTGTATAATCATTTACAGCCCATGCGAGTGGCGTCACTTGTGGTCAGTTATAATGGTGCGACCCGAACTGTACAACAAAAAAGGAACAGAGCATCAGAAGAGAAAGACTGATGGCGTTGGATTGGTGCAGACAGAACAAGACTCCTCTGAGCAATTGCCTGTGGATCATTGTAAGTCTTAGTTGTCTTCCTGCTGAAGGCAGTGCTGACAGAACATGTTCGCCGGACTCCCATGTGTACAGGTCATGGATATACGTGCCCTGCAAAGGGAAGACGTTGGCTTACCGTTGGCACAACGTCGTAGACGTTGGGCCAACGATTAACCAACGGCTTGCGGACCAGGAGGCTGAGTCTGCTTGCCAAACGACTCCTGCAGGAGCACATGCTGGCAATGGCTCGTCTTCCATCTCTGGGGTTCATATCTGGTCGTCAGCACAAGAGGGCGGCAGAGCATAGGGCCAATGCTGGCTGACGTTCGCCCGTGAATACGCCAGCGTGTTGCTGCGACAGGGGAGTAATTCTCTCTTGTTCGTGCTTTATCTTCCTTCAGAGACTGAAGCCTCCCTAACATAACTTGTCACACACATGTCTCAGAGAGGCTGATGCACGCGTTACCAGCAGATATAATACCTCAGTACAATAGTATATTGTGTGGGCGTACATTATTATGACTATGAATAATGCTCAATTCCAGTTACAAAAAATGCTTAAACCATCTAAGTCACCAGATGAACCACAAATACTCTATCAGCGTACAGCTTTTGTTCAATTTTTATTTTTTTATTTAGTTTTATTTTTTTGAATCGAGCTAGGAGCAATGTCCAATAGATCTTCATCTTTAATGTACGACTGTACGGTATGGTATGTGTAAATTTGTAAACGTTCTCGCGGAGGTAATCTCATTAGAAAGTTTTGTTACATTATTGTGAATTGGCGACTTATATGTTCGATAGAAGAGCCATATCAGCAATAATTTGAATAAAATAACTATTTTTATATATTACCCAGTTAATTCATAGCAGTAGCGAGTAAGGATAAAACGCGATACACACCCATTATTTCGTGTCGTTTTCTAAGTTTCAGTGAAAACATAACATAAAAAAGTTATATTTTATTTTTAAAGGAATATATAAAATATACGTTATAACTTTAATACAGTTTAATCGTATAACAGAATTTGCATATACAAATCTTAAAGGTAGTCAGTTGATGGTTTTTATAGCGACGTGAAAGAAGATGATTCTTTAAAACACTTATTTTCAACGAGATTTAATTTATGCTGTTATTATCATTTGAAAGATGTAAGTTTTTTATATACATATACTTCTCACGTGAAAAGTTATGCATGGAAAGCTTAGGGAATCATTATTGTCAATTTATCACTTTTGGGGAAATCTGCGCTTCTGGATAACAGGAGTATGTTAATAATATTGCTTTTTTTTACTCGTCCAATAATTACCTCCCTGGGTGGATAACGGGAGTATGTTAATGATATTGTTTTTTTTTACTCATCCAATAATTACCTCCCTATACATCATGGTTTTCCAGAGACTACCAAGTCTAGACATAATGTATACATGTATGTAGAAGGGATATCCTTCTTAAAAAGGATCGTCAGATGGGGAATAATTAATATATCATATTACAGGGATGGGATGGAAGTTATATCATTATGCTGTTGAAATGTTTGTGTCCATTTTTATTTTTTTCAACCCTTGAAGCTCTGCCATGTTCTATATAAACAATGAGACCAAATGTGTTTTTTTCAAATTGAAATCATCATAAATGTCTTAGTTAGCTATCTCGGCTTCATTTGAATACCTATGTTATGGGTCTACGGCCATTATATGCCTAAATGTTTTACTCTTTCGGTGCGGATATCGACTTCAGACGTCAGATTCTGACGTCTATAGTCGGTCCCCGCACTGAAAGGGTTAAAGCTGGAATTGCTAACATTACTTTGGACGTATATACACCGTCCTAGCAACACATGGGTTAATTTAATACGGATTTTCTGGATGGGGTTTAGTCGTGTAGTGGTTGAAGCTGTTCGCCTGTGGCGGCGAAGCACAGTGGATTTGCCCGCGCTCTGGTATTCATGTTTAAAAAAAACATTATTTTGCTTTCCCTTCCACGTGTGACTATTTATTAATGTCAAGAGACTCCAGCTGTGACCGATGAGTAGCGTGCTCGGCCTGAGACCACCAACTCTCGAATTTATTCTCTCTGTATCAGAGTGTGTTGACCGCAGTAAAGTGCCATGATTTATAAGGCGACTGTACAATCTATTGAGTTGTGGTGTAGATGGTCGATAATAAATTGGATTTGGACAGAAAATACAAATATCGCCAGAAGATAAACCGTATGTATACATACACCTCTTCATTGATAAACTAATTTATTTGTCTAGTGAGATTGATGGGATGGAAAAACATGGCAGATATGATCTGTACAGTCCCGGAAACACGATAATTTCACCAAATGTTGATTTAATGCTGGGCGGGTGTCAAAGACGGTGGCCCAGCATTAAAACAGCGTTACATCAACGTCTGTCGTTGCCTCTAATGAGATTGATAGGTCAGAAAACATGGCATATAAAGTGATTCCTTGTGACATCAGCTATAAAACGCTGAACATAGCCATACAAACTATGATGGATGAGGGATATATGGGATATAAAGGATTTAATCGATGCTCCGGTGGCAGTTATTCCATTCGGTGTGCCCATTGTACCAGGGTATGTAGTTTCGAAGTATAATACATCAACCAATCTTGTCATATCTAATTATCTAGCGATATCGTGTCGTCGAAAGTTTGATAGCCATTCAGAGTTGTGTAAAATATCGATAAACGATATTTCCTTTGATTGGACCCTTTCACCGCCGATCCCGAATATATTCGGGGTTTTTTTCGTTTATTTTATCAGCACAAATGTCAGCTTTTAGGATAAATGTTAAAGACAAAACGTGACATCAACCAGCAAGATTTCAACATAGTTTACCTCTATTTTGTCAAATCCGAATATTCCATTAATAATCCATTGAAGTTGTCGATCGCGTGAGCGAGACACAACTTCAAGTGGGTGAATATTCAAATTAGATAATTTTGCGATTAACCCTTTAACCGCCAAATTATTCAATCTGAATTTTCACCCACTTGAAATTGTGTCTCGCTGACGCGATCCACAACTTCAAGTGAGTGAAAATTATTCAGAATTGACAAGATGGACGTCAACTGTTTTCAAATATTGCTGATAGATGTCATATTTTATCTTTGTCACATGTTTAAAAGGTGGTACTTAATGTGCTAATGAAAAATGAAAACCCGAATATATGCGACACCGGCGGTTAAAGGGTTAAGGAGTTAAACAAAATTGAACCCGTGTGTGCTGAATACTGGTCAGTAGGCTTCTCCATTGCGGACGTTTTTCTGTTGCGTCAGTTTTAGAATGAAATATTACTTTGTCTTTCGTCTCGAGTAAATTTTATCAAAATAATAAACTGATTATCGACAGCAGTCACGCTAAAATAATTTGCATAACAAATTTCCCACCCACCAAACTCGAGATGGTGACCCAGTGCTGGTTTTATGTTGGTCCACTGTTTACGACGCCGGCCCAACATTAAACCAGCATTGAGTCGACGTCTCGTTTTTTGATTGGTACGACACGAATCAGCTATTCTAGTTGTATTGTATTATACAGGACACGATAGAATTAAATGTACTCCTGATTTATCAAGTCGCTCACTTTGAGGGTTGTTCTATAAACTCAATTAAAATGCTAACCCAGTAAACACAAAACATTAATTTTGTATAATATTTATACAAGGTCGGCCAAACTATTTCGACGTTGGTCCAACATTGTATAAATGTTATACAAATGTTTTGTGTTTAATAGTGGGAATCGCGTCTCTAAAGTCTATGACACATAGGTCTCGGTCAATTCTGAACCGTTTTTCTTGAAATTTTTCACAGGACATTTCCAAGTCATGTCCTAACATCGATAATTTTTTTTGCAGAATTGCAAAAGTTAGACCATTTGATATGTTTCAAATTGAAAATATGACGTCCCTCTATAAACCCATTACACCAATTCTGGTATTTTATTACATGTCAAATGGTCAAACTTTTGAAATACTCGTATAAATATTTCCGATGTTAGGACATGACTTGGAAATGTCCTGTACAAAATTTCACGAAAATCGGTTAATAAGTCACGGAGAAATCGACAAAAAGCATGCGCACCAAATAATTGTGGCATAGACTGTTGGCGTTGTTAGCCTTTCTTTTGTCTTTCAAAAATTACCATTTCTAAGAGAAATGACATATATTCTGATTAAAATTGTACACATATAATTATTTTTCACCCACTTAACCATTTCAAGCCTGAATTTACCATTGTCATCTTCATCCACTACAGGCCGCGAATTGCTGTCGCAATTCTCGACTTGGAGTGGATGCTTTAACCCTTTCAGGCCTGAGTTTACCATTGTCATCTTCAACCACTACAAGCCGCGAATTGCTATCGCAATTCTCGACTTGTAGTGGATGAAGATGATTT